>JAEANM010007804.1:0-17454 GCA_017656035.1 Myanophis thanlyinensis | reverse complement strand
TAGGGGAGCTACAGTCGGGGGAGCCCAAGACGCTTCAAAACGCTGCCATCTGAGCCGGCTAGGCCGCGGCTGCCCCCCCCAGCTCCTTCGACTCACCGCAGAGGCCACAGGCACTCCCGCCGCCACAGCCACAGCCCGGAGCCCTGGGGGCACAAATGGAACCGAAGACCATGGGGGCGACAAGGAGGACAAAGAAAACGTCGCCCCCGAAGACGCTGGGGGCAAAACCGCCGAGACCCCAGGCTCTAACGGCCTCCAACCAAGCGCTCCGGACTGCCTCCGCTCCCAGCCAGGCCGGCTCATTCTAGTTGAAGTTGCTTGGTCTTAGTTTATATTTCTTTTTAACTGTAAGGTTAGCATGGGTTAGAATATTAACATATGTATGGACTATCATGGTCAAGTGGTATAAAAAGATCCATATTGATATGGAAGGAACCAAGGCCAATAGTAAAACACATAGTCCACATGTAAAAGATCCAAGTTTCAATCTTTATTTGCTAGATGAAATAATTACATGAAATAAGACTTTTGCTTGAAGCATTAGTCCTATTATGACAAAAAAAAACATGCTACAACACAAGTGTCAAACTCGTTTGCGTCACGTGACGTATTGCAACTTTTTTTCCTTTGCGGAGCTGGGGTGGGCATGGCTTGCGCTTGACGCATCCAGCCTGCAGGCCACCAGGCTCATATGCTTTCTCCTTTCCTATCATATACTGAGAAACTCTACTATATAAATTTGTCCTAATACAGTAGAAATTCTTAAATAACTGGACTTTGGACATTAATGATCCACAGAGATTTTCCAGATGGTTCCCTCCAGTCACCTCCAGGCTGGCTCACCACTCAAGTTCCTGCCTCCCCAAATTCACTACCTGTCAGTCTTCTGACGTTATAAAGTTCTTCCATGATGTCATTATATAATCAAGTGTTCTTTCTCTGTGAAGATCTCTTTCCCTGATAGAAAAGACTTATTACTGAGGAAAGTTCTACTGAAGAACATTCCTGTCCAGCAAGTTTATGCTAACAGATGTTACTATTAGATGGCAATTACGATATGGGGAACATAAATTAATACTAATAGTAATATTTAATTCTGCATTAAATTTGGGAATACAACACTGAGAAATAAAAAGCTTTTAAAATTGGATAGACTGGGAAAGGACACACAAACACAGCTATTTTCATCACTTTTCCCATAACAATTATATTATTAATCAAAAACACATGCATTTGCATGGTTTGAACCTGAAAATAAATAAAAGGGACATTTGTTTATTGGGTAGTCATTGCATTTTCCAAATATTTAATGATCAGAATGGTAGAAAATTGGAGAATTGCTGCCTCAGAGAATCTATAATTGAGGACTCTGTTGGACACGACCCATTTAATTAGGATTTTGCTGCCACCATAACCAACCAGAAAGAATATTTAGAAAGAATATCCATAAACAAGGCACAGATACAATTGCATTCCCTCATTATGTTCCACTGCAACCGAGAGTAAGCAATTTTTTACTATGTTTTTTAAAAATGAACCGTTCTCCATTATACAACAGGGAAACTAGTACCTAAATCCATTTTCATTTTCATTATCAATAAAAATATACTGACTTTAACAGAAAGGCTGAATTTTTGCTTTGTTTTAGCCATATCCTGTAAACTTCAACAACTAATGTTTATGCATGTTGAAGAAAGGAAAAATATTGCAACATTGTTGTATAAATTTATTAGTGTATTCAAGTACTATATTCAAGGGTTATATAAACCAGAGTTTAGGTTAAAATCACACTTAGAATGCAATGTAGCTTTTATGGTTAAATATTGGGTGCCCGCAATTTTTATTGCTCTTTTTTTCATGCTTGTTTTCTACCTTATATTCTCTCAAATCAATAAAATAAAATAAAAATAAATTTCATTAGTGCCACAAACATTATTAAGTTTCTACCAGAGAAGGAACCTGCTATTCTTTAAGAAGTCAAGATCTGATCCATGACATTGACAAAGTAGCCGTAGCAAAATGTGTTTTTCTTGTCACATAGAGCCATGAAAACTGACAAGAGATACTGCTCCAAATGAGGGAAATAAGTAATAGGCAAGTGCGTGCTTGGATATATGGGTCAAAATTTTCCAAAAGTCCCCACATCCTCCTGTGGTTTGAAAGAATGCTTCCACGTGCAAATTCCTATCAATCCAATTAATGAAATTCAACCAATTCAAGCTATGTGAATACTAAAGCATGATTAAAATTCTTGCAGATGGCAACCAGCCTTTCTCCTCCTACTCACCACCTACTGCTGCCTGAAGTGGAATGACGGCAGCATTCCTATACCCTGGAGGTTTGAGTAAGGAAATGAAACCTCTCTGGATGTATATTCACCTTCCAGCCTTTGTTGCTTCATTTTACCACAAAATTAACAACTGGGGGGGGGACATTATGCCCAGCCCATGAAAAAGAAGGGGGGGGGGAATGAATGAGTCTTGTCAATTCAATCACAAGGAAGCCTATCTTGAGCAGTGTCCTCTCATGGTAGGGTTTTCTAAAGCAATGCCAGGTTTCAGATTCACTACAAGAACAGCTGAAATCCTGATTGGAAAAAGGCCTTGTGATTTGGGGGCTCAGAAGGGTATTATCTAATTTGTGCAGTTTTTTTTAAAAGAGCAGAGGCTAATTGTGATTATTCCTTGATCCATCTTTGTCACTCAAGGTGGCTTCAGTAGAAATTGAATTTTGCTATTTTGCTATCAACTTTTGCTAAAGTTGAACCTTGAGCATATTGCCTGAAGGACTGGTCTTTTCCTCAGGGGTACCCTGCCTCAGAAATGTTCTCTCTAAAGGAGAGCAAACAAAGCCTGCATTAAGCATTTTGAAAGAAGAGGTTAACACATTTTTACTGGCACTGGTATTTTAGAGAGTAGTTTCTATAATGTGTATTTCTCTTTGAGAGCTCTCAGTTTATAGTCTTGAAAAAGAATGGGTGTATAGTGTGAATAGGTTTTTTTATATCTGTTGTGCACTGAACTTGATTCAAGGACAACTGAGAAATATTGCAAACAACTGAAACACCATTTGTTTAAATTTAGATCTTAAAAAAAGATTGCACTAATATAATGAAGACAACTCTTCTTGGAGCTATCTCCTTCCCATGTGTTTAACAAGTTTCATAATTCCTTATAATTCTGGCAATTAGGAGACTTTAAGCCCAAAATATCTATCTGTAAGATACCTGTTGGGAAGACTGGCATGGTCAATGGATATCTACAATGTCTGTGAAGACTTTGTTGAGTTTGATTTATCAGCTCTCCATGACAGGAGAAACAGACTACACTTTGGATAAGCCAACTGATTTACTGCTCTTGTCAAGGGATGCCAAAACTTAACAGTAATATAAACACAGATAACTTGAAACTCAAGTTAAATACCTAGTGACTAACACAATCCAAGTTACTCCTTACTTTAAAGATTTTATTAAGCGTCTGGAATCTGGATGAAGAATCAGTGCAGACTTAACACAGCATAAGACACACCCAATAGATTTTGGCCAATCATAGAAAGCTAAGCAGAGTTGGATTCTGATTACTACTTGATTAGAAGAACACCACAAAATGACAAAAGTGTAATTTAGTCTACAAAATGGGAAAAAATAAACATTTTTGAGGAAGGTGACCTATCACTACAATATCCATTTCTGGACAGATGGGAGAATAGTGTTTTACTATTATAAAAGACAGTTCAACTCCACAGCCTATTTTTGAAAGAAGGGAGAGCGCACCTCAATCTGCAGTTACTCTGTTATTCTGCAATTACTTTGACCAATGATCTCTTCCTTTTCCATCCTTCAAAATGTTCTGGCAGCTGGCACACAATACCAGAAAGATATAAGGGCAGAACTAGAGGTCAAAATAACAGTAAATGTAATTCAGCATAGTAAGAAGAAATCCCACCCTTTCTCAGCCTCATTTCTTCTCAAAATGTGGGACTCAAATTCCCATGCTGGTGGACGATTATGGAAGTTGGAAGTCAGGAAGTTGGGGAAGCTATACACCCAAAAGGACTCTGTATTTGTAAAATGAAAGGTCACTGAAACCTATTGTCTCCTTTTCTTCTCGTCTCTTCTTATAATCATTGTTTATTCATTCACAGAGTAATTGTCACTTAGGATTTTTAAATGGCTTTTAGCTCCCTGCTACCATCTGTTGAAGGAAATATTCATCCCTTGAGGTGGACACTATTTTGCTGAGTATTCAAAGAGTAAGGAAGGCTGAAGATAAAGAGCAATAGCTGAGAAGAAAAAAACACATCAGGATGTGTAAAAGGTATGCTTGCAAGAAGAAAAACCTACAGCAGTCTTAAAAGTGAACAGAACTCTCAAATTGTTTAACACCAACAACTGATAATGACATTTAGGGGAAGTTAAGACAGATATGGTAGTGACAGAATTTACTATCCTGGGCTCCATGATCACCACAGATGGGGATTATAGCTAAGTAATTAAAAGACACTTTCTCCTGGGGAGGAAAGTCATGGCAAGCTAGACAGCATACTAAAAAGCAAAGACATCACCCTGCAAACAAAAGTGTGTATAGTCAAGGCTATTGTTTTCCCAGTTGCAATGTATGGCTGTGAAAGTTGGACCACAAGGAAGGGTGAGCGCCAAAAAATTGAGGCCTTTGAACTATGGTGCTGGGAAAGACTCCTGCGAGTTCCTTGGACTGCAAAGTAAACAAAGCAATCAGTCCTAGAGGAGATCAACCATGACTTCTCTTTAGAAGACCAGATCCTGAAAACGAATCTCAAATACTTTGGCCACCTAATGAGAAGGAAGGACTTACTGGAGAAGAGCCTAATGCTAGGAATAGTTGAGGGCAAAAGAAGAAAGGGACGGCAGAGAATGAGGTGGCTGGATGGAGTCACTGAAGCAGTTGGCATGAGCTTAAATGGACTCTGGGGAATGGTAGAAGACAGGAAGGCCTGGAGGAACATTGTCCATGGGGTTGCGATGGGTCGAACATGACTTTGCAATTAACAATAAAGACAGATAATCATGAATTAAAAGAAGACTGAACACATGTACTGTACCATTATTCTCAATAACTTAAACAATTTAATGAGGCATGTAAATAAGGAAAATCAGAACTGTATGCAAAGAGATGAAGTATTTGGTTTAAAATATTAACCTAGCTTAAGGCTACGAAGCAGACATTCTAAGACACGCAATCAGTTGCTTAACTTATCTTCAGGAACATCAAACTAAAATCAGGAAGTCTAACAACCACGAACATTTCTTGAGCTATAAACAGCCAGTCAGAGGTTAAGAACAAATCCAGACTTTTAATATTGTCTTATCAGGAAAGTAACAAAATCAGGGTCCTGGTTAGCATGCAAAAGCAAACAAATCACTGCAGACTTCTAGATTTGTGCAGTTGTTGTGAAGAGCAGAACTAAAGTGGAGTAACAGAGTAAGCTCCTAACAGGACACTTGCTTGGTGGTAACAAATCTGGCTTCCTGTTACATATGAGTAATATATTGCAGACACCCAAGGCAGGAGCATTGTAAATAAAGGGAAGCACTGCAGCAAATTTTGACAGAATTAGGTTTATAACATGTATTTGTCCCAGCTGCCTATTGCTTTAGAACTCACTCTAACAAATGAGATATACCAAAGTTTGATTGAGCATTAAGAGAAAGTCTGTAATTTTAGCTGTCTAGTATATGGCAAGTGAGACAAGAAGAAGTAACCTACACATTCTGACACAAATGTACACATTATTTTCTTTTGGAAGCAAGTTAGTTGTTAACAATTAACAGAGCTGTTAACTAGGCTATTTTCAGCTCCTCTTTTGCAGCTGACAAGAAGGGAGTTGCTAGCAACAATAAGCTGTGTTTATACGCCGTATAGGAACTGCAGTTGGAATAACATGAAGCTAGCCAAAAGTTCTCTTCAGTTTCGTATTCCCACAGCCCTTTTGCTGCTGCTGCTGCTTGCAAAAAATAAATAACTGGCATAACAAGCCAAACTCTGAAAGGCAGAGAGGCCTGAAAGCGTGTTGGGGTTTTGCATGACGAAATCAGGCTATACAAAAATGCAGCGGAATATTTGCACTTAAAAGGTACTCTGCTCCTCTTGGACTTTCCACTGCCATGCAAATCATTATCTCGGCCAAAGGTGAGAAATGAGGCAAGTTCAAGCTTATGCACTATAAAGTAGATTTGAATTTGGAGGCAAAGCTGATTTAGTACTAGCAGCAGAGAGGGTATCCCTCTCCTAACATCAAAATGTTAAGAGGATTTTTTTAAAACTATATCCATAAATTTGTTTTTGCACCTTTGAAGAGCCTAACCTGAGCGACTACTGTAATGACAAGTGTCACTGGAATGTGCAGAGCTGAAATTTTGAGCCTAACAGTCAGTCACACCATCATGGAGTGTGTGATTTCAACATGATGCAAACACTAAACAAACATTTTTTGCTTTTAAAATTTTGGTACGATACAATTATATTGGAGCTTCAAAACTTAAGTTGAGGCTTTCTGATCTATTTTGAATTCTGAAAAGACTGTACGTTAAATATAATGGCATCAGATTTAAAGAGTGCAAAGTAGATATGACACACCGCATTATTAATCATCAAATCTCCACAGACATATCTTCAGTCTTTGTAGAAAACCATTTATATATTTCTATGGTCTACTCTTTCCTAATCCGATGCCTTTCAGATATATTAAGTTACAACACCCAGAATTGCCAGCTGGGATAGTGAAATGCTCATGTCTTTTAGTTAAGGCTAATAAGTTCATTTGTATGCAAGCACTTAATAGCAATTGATTTAGGGGAATGTAAAGTTCTACATTTATGATTTTTAAAAATTAATCAGCTGAGACAAAGACAATATAGTACAATAGGTCCCCACCCCAATTATTATTGGTATATATGCTATCCAGAGTCAATACGTTGTTTTACTCTGCTACTGAAGAAATGGAAAGGTATTTTGATATCTTACTAAAGAAATTCTTCCATTATCAATCTGACTGTAATACATAAACACTGAAGTGACAATAAATCTGTTAATCTTTAAGATACCACAAGAATCTTTTGTTACTTTGCTGTGGAATGCTAAATAAAATAGGTGTCTTAGTTTATGGACCAATTTTGCTTATAGCCAGTGATATACTTTTTCACATATCAGTTTCCAAAATTTCCACACTCTGCATTTTTGAACTTTTGATTCCATTTGACACACGTTAATGTTTCCTTACATCCATCAGAATACATTATTGGCAACATAGGACAATTTGTTGTAAATCAAATCAAATTAAGCCAGTTGTTCCTAACAATTGTGCTTAATGAAGTTGTTACTTTTAAAGCCAACATATAAATGAACTGCAAAGAATAACAGCTATTATTAGGAAAATTATTACAGGTAGTTCTCGCTTTCCAATCATTCATTCAGCAACTATTTGAGGTTACAATAGCACTGGATAAGATGGTTCTCAAAGTTCCTGCCATCCACAGCCTCCCTGCAGTCACGTAATTGTAATTTGGGCACTTGGAAACCAACATGCATTTGTGATGGTTAGTCACAGCTGGTTTCTGACAAGTAAATTTAATGGGCAAACTGGCAGGAAGTCACAAGTCAGTCATGTGACATTGTGTGTAATAATCACAGTTGATTCACTTAAAGACTGCAATCAAAACTTGCAAACTCTTCATAACTAGGGTGCGGTCACTTGATTTTTCACTTAACACCTGTGTCACTTAGCAATGGAATTAATGGTCCTAGCTGTGGTCAATAAACTGAGAATTACTTGTACACAAATAGCCAAAGTTTGCATCATACAAGCAAAAAGATCATTACAGGTAGTCCTCATCTTAAAACAGTTCATTTAGTGACCGAAGTTACAACAGCACTGAAAAAAGTGACTTATGAACCTTTTTCACTTATGACCTTTGCAGCATCTCCAAAGTCACATGATCAAAATGCAGATACTTGGCAACTGACTTATGACTGTAGCAGCATCCCAGGGCCATGTGATTCCCCTTTTGCAACTTTCTGACAAGCAAAATCAATGGGGAAGCCAGATTCCCTTAACAACCAGGTTGCTAACTTATCAACTGCAGTGATTCACTTAACAACTTTGGCAAGAAATGTCATAAAAATGGCATAAAACTCACTTAACAAATGTCTCACTTAACAACAAAAATTTTGGGCTCAATTGTGGTTGTAAGTGAAGAACTACCTGTAGTTATCTCAGGCTCTCTCTATATTTCAAACAATGCAAATGGCTTTAAAAAAAATAAGTCAGGGATGCAACCAAAATTACATAATGTAGCAACATTAGAAATAGATTATATAACTCTCTGGCTGTACATTACTTACATGAACAATAAGGGTAAAAACAAGTTATGCATCTAATTCTGTGTAGTTAAGTAACATCTTTCATCCTTTTCACATTAAGATTTTGTAAACTGTGCTAACAAGCTATGAAATTAAATACAAAATTAACATTTTATCCTATACAATAGTATAAATCTGTCCTGCATTCCAATTAGTGTGATGCCAAACAATCAAGTATATCATCTGGCAAACACTGCCATTCTATCAGTTCGACACAGCAAGCCATCTATCAAAAAACAATTTTTTCCTGAAATCCAGTCTTCCAACACCATAAATATCTAATTCTAAATATTACATTTCTGTATTTGATGAGTACACCCTGATATGAATTCCTTTGTTGGAAGCTGATTCATTAAAATTCAGATCTGTTATTTTTACCTAATAGCATTAATTGCTCTCTCCATGCTTAGGCCAACAGCATTTTTATAACTTTGTTAAGTCAAGACTCACCCTGAATAAAGCTACTTAGTACAAATCAGGCATAGTTCTCAAGGTAAGTCTCATTAATGATGCAAGCTACTCCCAAGTCTGTGCCTGTACACACTTCAACTGTTGTACTGTTATTTGGCATGCTAAAACAATACCTTATCCAGGAAGAGATTTGCATGTATAGGTTACTGAACCTTGCATTTCTGATTATTTCAAAGGAAAACAGTAACTGCCTTTGAGAGATTTTTGTGAGTTTTTGTTTTTAAATTTTAAGTATTTTAAAATGTTTTAAGACCCTGTTAAAACCAATATATTTTGTGAAGTTAAAATAAAACCTTCGTATTATTTTTTTTTTTCCAATATTCCACATGTAAGATGAATTAGCCATGGTATTTCAGCACTGTTGTGCCTAAAAAAAATTATGACTTTACACTTAGTAGCTTAAATACTCAATTCTACCCTTATTTCTGTAAAATGCTACTGCAGAAATGGCCTCACCAAAAGTTCTTAAACAATTCTAGTTTTTCTTCATATTTACACCCATTTAGAAGAACTGTGCAAAATGTCATCAGGGTTCATTTTGTAACCAATTTGAAACTTCCTAAAAATTATTGCAACAGCAGTCTCTCAATGTGCTGGATTGGAATCCTTTAAATAGATCTTGCTTGCTGGAGCCTCTCAGTGTTGAAGTTTAACAGATCAGAAGAGAATGGATTGCACACAGACAAATTGAGAATGTTTTCTTTCATGGCACTAAAGCAATATATATTGCACTCAAATGTTAAAAGGATGAAACTCCCATTCTATTTCTTCTGCAAGTTGCAGATATTATATTACTGTATGGTGCTGAGATATGACTGGTCAAATCTAGACCACTGTACAGGAAATACCATTCTGTAGTTTAGGTACCTCTTTCTCCAGTGTTCTATTTGGGTTACAAGATGGTCTCTTTTTTTTGTGGATAGTGAATGATATTTAAAACTGAAGAGCTGGCTTCCAACTTTTCATTTTTTATGTATTTTTTGCTCTTCTGGAACATCTTGGACCTCCAGAGTTCAGAGGCATGCTTGAGAAATAAAGATGACAAGACACCCTCATTTTGTTCTTGATTATTTCCAGCCACACCTAATATTTACTTTTTATAAATTAAATATTTAATTGAAATCTTTATGTGGCCAAACGTGATTAAACACAGGAGGAATTTGTCTCTGATACAGAAGCACTCAGTGTACATGCAATAAATAAATAATATAATGAAATAGTTGCACACTTTGGTAGGTGCTAAAGTAATATAAGCAGGCCCTCAGATAGTTGACAACTGATTCAACTTAGCAGAATAAACATGTCCTAAAAACCTAACTTCTAAGACAGGAGGTAGTAAGCCAACTAGCTAGCTCCTCTGCCATCACATTCAGGAATGCATAACTTCACCAAACCTTAAAAGCCATGTAAATGTGACATCATGTTTAAAAATTCCAGCTTTTGGTCAACAACCAAACTGAAGTGAATTAGTTATTACGTCCACATTTACCAATTCCACAAAGTAATGGGGGAAAAAAAACACCTTACAGGATGCTTTTGTACCTCTTATGGCTTTTTACCAAAATGATTAAAGTGAAACTAGTAACAAGCAGAAACAAAAGTCCCTTCACAAGCTACGCCTATAGAAAACTGCAATCAGTTCAGGTGCTGTGAGAGTGACAGTCCCACATGAACATACTTGGAACATCCTGTGACACAACACATCCCTCTTTAGGCGAGGAAGTTAATGTCTGTACAATAATAACCCATGAATTCACCTTGACTCTCAGGTCACCAGGAAAGAGATTGATGTTGCCCAGCTCCAAGCTAAAAGGCAGGTGTACTTCTGTCATGCTCCAAGTGCAGGGGCCAATTATGCTCCCCTACTTAATAGCAAAGCTCTCATTGATTTCCACAGGAACTAGAACAGCTTGGATGATGTCACCAGTTACAACTCCAACCACACGCCCTGGGAAGTCACTGTGACTTTGATTACACATACCTTTCAACATTACTGCCACTCCTGCAACCCCTCAGCCTCTAAAGCAAGATGAGATCAGGATTCCAGAAATCACCTGAGCTTCTTACACACATCCCTCCTGGGCTTTGCACACATTCTTTTTTCATCCCTTCACATTGCTGGGCACAAATTTATGCAAACAGAAAGGGGTGGGAGTGGACCGATAACAATGTGATCTGATCTTCCCTCACATCTATATCTGTCCTAAGCACTCGAGACATTAAAAGTGGGGGGACAGAGCCGTTTTTCACATGTGGAAAGCATCCACCATCCCGAGACAAACCCACAAGGAACCATATAAAGGAGCCTTCTAATTTATCGCGTGACAAATCGACAAGTAGGAGCGACCTGCGGAAGTCCCACCGGGATGGGCTGAGGAAAAGCCTACCGTACTTCACTCTGCAAAACAGTGTCAATCAGTAACCAAGGGGGGGGGGACACCCGACAAAATCCATGTGGGGAGGAAGGAACTGAAAGAGGAAATATATCCAGTTTAATACAGAAACATATTTTAACTCTTCCTTCCCCTGTTATCCGCCTTAAATGAAGTTTAAAAACCCACAGGGTTGGAATGAGTGTTCGGGGGGGGGGGGAGGGGAGGCGCAAAGTAGCAGGGATTGGAATTGCGAAAGCCCTTCAACAGGAAGTATGCGGCGATCGGAAGCCCAAGGCAACTCGAAGGGTCTTTTCTCCCCCGCAACTAATTGCCAGGGCGCCTTTTTAAGTAGAACTCCGCAAAGCACGTAGCTCATTTCCCGGTTCGGAAGGGAAGAGCCCTCCGTTCCGCGATTGCCTGCTCGCCCGGCCGAAACGCTTCGCTGCACAAACAAGAGCCACGCCACGCATTCGTGCAGGCGATTGAAGAGACGCCGGAAAGCCAACAAAAAGTTCGCCCGAGCCTTCCCCTTACCACCACCACCACCACTGTTCCTTTGCAAAACCGGCTAGGGTTGCAAAGGCACCCAACCCCGCGCGAGATGCGGTTTCGGGGGGGGGGGGGTCGGGGAGGAGAAGAGAAGCAGAAATCTCCACTTACCTCTGTTTCCCTGAAGCAGATTAAAAGGTTAGTTCCCCCATCTCTTCAGTCCTCTCTTAGGTCCTAATTCCCACCCACCCCCACCGGCCAAAAAGAAAAGAAAAATCCAGGCAATCCAACAAACGGCAAGAGAGCTCCA
This sequence comes from Myanophis thanlyinensis, assembly GCA_017656035.1. Classification (NCBI taxonomy): domain Eukaryota; kingdom Metazoa; phylum Chordata; class Lepidosauria; order Squamata; family Homalopsidae; genus Myanophis; species Myanophis thanlyinensis. The sequence continues at coordinate 5,413 of JAEANM010007804.1, read as the reverse complement.
AAGGCTACTTGAAAAGAAACCAGAAAGTTTTGAAGGGGAGGGGGGACTGGCGTAGGAGAGTATCGCTGGCAGTGGCTCCCCTCTCGCTCGCTCGTCCAATTTGCTTCCTGCGCAGAGTCCTGCAGTGTGTACCTGCTCCAAGCGGAAAAAAAACCCGGTGCTACTCGCCTTCTCCGCCAACCGCACTTTGCGGTGTCAGGATTGCAAGTCTCTGAGTCACAGATTTGAGATCACAGCTTGGGGAACAGAAAGGGAGGGGGGGCGAGCGAGGTGGAGAACTGTAGCGACGAAGGCAGCAAACAACTGCAGCAGCAGAGGAAGCTGGGTCTTTTTTTTTTTTTTTCCTCCCTCTTCGCCCCCCCCCCTTTCCCTTTTGATAGCAAGAGGTTGCACAATTCTCAAGTAAGGAAACTGGAGCAGCCGCCTGCCTAAGGTGGGGGGGGGGGAGAGAGAGAAACGCACTTCGGCTCTGCAACAGAAGTAAAACCAGCTCTTCTACTTCATCAGCACAACTGCCTGCCGTTCAGGCTTCCCCACCCTACAGCAGGCCGAAATCACGCCCATTTCCTGTCACCATATTAGGCGAAGAAAGTTTTTTTTCCCCCCTCTCCCCCTCCTTTCCTGCTTTAATAGCCATCCAGTAACTCAAGAGTTTGCTTTGTAGCTGCGAGAGCGCGCCTGGCCATCCTTTCTTTGCCTTGGCGGGAGGGATCCGGCGGCTCTGGCGCGCCTTCGCCTCACCAACCGAGCAACAAGGTCAGCGGGAAGGGCTTGATCACGTTACTGGAAACGCTGCCCTGCCAGGAAGAGCGCTGACTTTCTCTCTGCTGGAAAATACTTTTACTCCCGGTTTCTTCTCGGCCCACCCAGATACGCTTTTTGCCAGGAACTCGTGCGCACTGGGAAGGCGCCTTAGGCAAGGAAACAAATCAGAGCAACTATCGAAAGTTGAAAACTCGGGCGGGCGGGCGGGGTGGGTAGGTGGAGGGGGATGAGAGAGCGAGAGTGCAAAAAAAAAAAAAAAACAGGAAGCCAGCAAACTCCTTTCGGGTTAGCCGCGTAAAAACGTGTGGACTGCATTCTGACGAGGCGCACTTTCATTCCCCCACAAGGAAACACGTGCGACGGAGCTCCAGTTCTCCCCCACCCCCACCCCCACCCCCAAAAAAGCAAGGGAGGCGGGGGCGCGCGGCCGTGTTGTCGCGGAGCGTGACTTAGTTGCAAAGGCGGACGCGACGGAGAGCTCAGTCTATCGATCTCAAACGAGACGATAAGAGATTTTGCACCTGGCTTATAGGGAACCAGCTCTTTCTCGGAAAAGCCGCATTTTCTATAAACTACCGTAGTCGTCTTCGTAATTTTTTTATTTTTTTTTAGACATACCGACCTTGGAAAATGCAAATGGAGGGAGGAGTGGAGAAAATATGTGTGTGTGTTGTAAGGAGTGAGACGGACCGTAATTTTGAGTGAAAAATTTGAGTGTTAAGTTCGAACGTAAGACCACCTAGCGGCTCTGCAGTGAGTTATGGGTTGTTCTTGTGCCACAGCTTTCAGTGTTTTTATGAGAGGTATGAAAGCTATTCATATCTACCGCGTCCAATACGGTTGGGCTCGGCACCTCAAATCTTTTGCATTTTCTCTCTTCCCCTCCCCCATCTAGAAACTTGTGTCTGCATCGGGGACAGGTCGTGGCGAGATTGCTGCAGGAGCAGCCCAGTCCAGAAACGAACCAATACTGCCAGTCGATAAGCAGAAGACATGGCGCTGAAGCAAAAGAAACTTTTTCAGAACAAAACAGTGCTGATTTTGGCTAGGAAAACAAAGCAGCCCAGAAAACTCTTGAGGAGAAAGTACTATCCTGTACTGTCTTGAATTTGCGTTCCCCACATTCCTCTGCTTGGAAATAAATGTGTGTGTGTGTGTGTGTACCTACGTGTACGTGTGCACATGGCTTCCTGTACAGAACAAATCTTTTTCAAATAAGCATTGGAGCCTTCAAATTATGCAACTCCAATTAACTGCAAGTTAGAAGAGATCAGAGCAGCTCTGAATTTGAATTTACCATTTTGAAATGGATCTTCTCTGGGCCAGATGCCTTGAGATCACAATTTATAGTACTTTGAATGGAAAAATCTGGATATTTTCATTTATTTATATACTTCCTGCCTTTATTATTTTTACAAATAACTCAAGGTGTTGAACATATGCAATATACCTTTCGCCTCTTTTCCCCACAACAACATCCCTGCGAGGTCAGTTGAGCTTGATTTCAATCCCACCTTTATTATTTTAGAAACTTGAAGCAGTGAGCATGACTCAAAATTACCCATCTGCTTTCATGCCCAAGGCAGGACTATAATTCCCAGTTTCTAGCCTGGGGCCTTAAGCATTTGGCCAAACTGGCCAAATTGCAATGCAAACCCATCTGAAGGGCACCAGATTGGAGAACACTGAACAACCTGGCAGCCACTATCTAATACTGGACATAACTGCTGGAAAACAAGGAGTGTAGTTCCACAACTCTCAAGGACACTAGATAATTTTTTATTACCAGTGAATCACTGATCAGTTTCCGGTACATTGGCTAATACCTGGACTGATTTAATTACATGCCACCAAATCATTTTTTATTCCTGGTGTCCACAGATTCTCTCCATAAGAAAATACTTGCATAGTTGGGCTATTATTGCAAATAATGGAATTTGAATAGATTCAACAAAAGATCTTTTGGACTGATCACAAAACATTTATTTAAAAGATTTAGGTAGATACCAACTTTAAGCAACATAATCTTGGGTCTCTTTCAAACAACATTAAAAACCACCAAAAATGAAAATCTTCACAAAAATTCCTGGTATCTCCCAAACCAACACATATCCCACATATCCACAAACATTAATGGGTTCCAACCTTACTCTTTTCCTTTTGGGAAAAGCTGTGTTTTCAAGGTGTTCTGAGAAGCTAAGAGGTTAGGGATCTGTGGGATCTCAGGTGATCCTTGATTTGTGACTGATTGTGTAACAACCATTTGAAATTACAACAGACCTCAAAAAAGCTACTTAAATGATCCATCCTCATAGTTAACAACTGTCCTCCACTGTGAAGTAATGATTGCATTTTGCGTGCTTGGCAACTAGCTTGCATTTACAACCAGTTGCAGTGTTCTATGGTCAAAAAATTGCTCATTTGGAAGAATGTATTTAACAATTACATGGTTCACTTAATGACCTCAGTGACTCACTTTATAATAATAACAGTAATAAAATCAAGTCTGGTCATGTGCCTTGAGTTATGACTGCAAGACTTATTGACCAAATTTGTGGTCATAAATCGAGGACTACCTCTATGTCAAAAGACGGGTAAGTTGCCAAGCAAACAGTTAAGGTCAGTTTGAGTGAATGAGGAGTAGCTGATACGGAATGGCCCACTTGGAAATCGAGGACACAGAAAATACCTAAAAGCTTAAAAAAGTTCATCTTTATAAAGTCTTTCTTACTTTTGTTCTTATATGACTATCAGAAGTTATTAAGCCATACAGTAGAATCAGGATCACGTAACCCAAATTAATTATGACATAGAAGTTCTGAGTTATTCAAACTTCAGAAGACTGCATTAAAAAAGGCAACTGGTAAAAGACATTCCTCCTGAAGCCTGCCTAATCTTATTCAGTATTGCTGTTTTTAGGCAGGAAAATATCCACAGTTCAAGAAATACAAGTGTTTAAAAGATTTCCATATTAATGTATATAAGAACTTACAATTTCACAGAATGAGTAAAATAAATCTGGAAAATCTTTTAAATACTAGAATTAGTATTTGAAAACAAGCTTTTTGTTGGATCAAAGCCACTGCTTATAATGTTCTAGTAAGTGAAATGAATGAGGTAACCCATGGACAGGTTCCAAGCCCACTGAAATAATACTTAGTCCACGGACATGTTAGAAAAATGTGAAAACCTGTTTACTTTTAGTGAAAATACCAATTATTTGATAATTATTTGCTTACGAGCAATCACAAGCATCTGTATGTTTCCAGATCTATTATAATTTACAATATCAGCTGTCGGCACCAGAAAAAAATATTTCCTTCCTTTCGTTCTTACAAAGCAATCAAGTTGGAACTTTACGGAAACAAGAACTACAGAAAATGTTTTTTTTTAAAGTAGGACTCTTGGTTAGCTTTATTTTTCAACGCAGAAATAAAAAGGAAGCCTCCAGAACAAAATCATTGGCACAAAGTGCAAAATACTAATGGGGGGGGGGGGGGGAGACGCTGGAGAGAAATAAAATTCATTCCATTAAATAGAAACAGCAGCTTTTTATTAAGCATGAGTTGATACATTTTTTTCTCTAAATGTAGGGGATATTTTGTTTTGTTTATATTATCAGTTCCATATAATGTACCTTAATGTTCCATGTTTTATACAGCAAGGGGCATTATCAGCTTATTTGATGACCTTCCCAAATATTGTCATCAAAACTTTAGGCTCATCTCCCTCCTTTACTACTTGTAGTGTAATGAGTGGTTATATGGTAAGATGTATGATCTACTTTTTGAATGATATCACCAACCCTTGAAACTTACGGTATTCTCTAAAGAAACTCATTATTCTTCATTGCTCCAGTGAGTTGTGAGAACCAGTCCATGCACTCAAAACCCACAAGAGAGGCTAAGTTAGAAGGACTAACTGAAGCCAAAAAGAGGTTTTTTTAAAAACAGTAAAAATCAATTTACTACAGTAATGCCTTACCACTCTCCCCCATGAAGTTGTATTCCTTCTCTTAAGGAAAGGAATCTGAGAGAGTTTTATAGTTGAACAATATTTGAGAGTGAAATGTAGCAATTGCTACTATATCCCAAACACAAAATTCTCTTTGGCATTTTTAAAAGATTAGTTAGAAAATCCAGGTAAACATTTTCTCCATGTTCACCTGAACTCTATAAGGTATCTGCTACAACTCAAAAATAATGGAAGTCCCTGATTTTCAACCATTTCTTTAGTGTCTGTTCAAAATTATAATGGCACTGAAAAAGGTGACATATAACCGTTTTTCACACAGCCTTGTAGCATTCCCATGATCATGTGATCAAAATTTGGACACTTGGCAACTGGCATGTATTTTAAGACAGCTGCAATTCCCGAAGTCATGTGATCACCTTTTGTGACCTGACAAAGTCAAGGGTGAAACCAGAGTCACTTAACAATCATGTTACTAACTAAACATCTGTGGTGGATTCACTTAACATCTGTGACAAGAAAGATTGTAAAATGGGGCAAAACTCACTTAACAATGGAAATTTTGGACTCATTTGTGATTTTATTTATTTATTGATTTGATTTGATTTATATACCGCCCCCTCTCCCTAGGGACTCGGGGCGGTGTACAGCCAATAAAAACACAGATACAATAACA
>JAEANM010007803.1:0-17457 GCA_017656035.1 Myanophis thanlyinensis | reverse complement strand
CTATAGTCCGGCCCTCCAACGGTCTGAGGGACCGTGAACTGGCCCCCTGTTTAAAAAGTTTGAGGACCCCTGTGTTAAAGTAACTACAACTGATTTCTTTCAAGTAAGGATGTTTAAGATTGCTGGCTTTTATGGATTGGTGCTGGAGAAAGAAGACTCTTGCGAGTCCCTTGGACTGCAAGGAGAACAAACCAGTCAGTCCTAGATGAGATCAACCCTGACTGCTCTTTAGAAGGCCAGAGCCTGAAGATGAAACTCAAATACTTTGGCTTCCTAATAAGAAGGAAGGACTCACTGGAAAAGAGCCTAATGCTGGGAAAGATTGAGGGCGAAAGAAGGGACAACAGAGAATGAGGAGGGTAGATGGAGTCATGAAAACAATAGACATGAGCTTAGTTTAGTTTAGTTTATTAGATTTCTTAACCGCCACTCTCCTGAGGGACTCGGAGCTTAAATGGACTCTGGGGGAAGGTAGCGGACAGGAAGGCCTGGAGGAACATTGTCCATGGGATCGCGATGGGTCGACACAACTTCGCAACTAACAACAAGAAGAACTGCATTTAGTGATTAAGTGCTAAGAATAAAAAATAAACTTGTTTTATGGAAATTCTCATCCCCAGGACTGTTTCTTCTTTCTATAGAGAATTATGCTTAACAAACATTTGCATAGGAATTCTATCCATCTAATTTTCAGCAGAAAATTCATAGTGAAAACAATACTCCTGACATATAGAAGCAAATTCAGAGAAATTTGATAAAGAGAATATGTATTTATTTATATTTTATTTATTAGAATTTGTTAAACAATAACAAAAACACAAATACAAGAATAAAAATGCAATGACAGGGATTGATAGACACATTAGTGCACTTATGCACGCCCCCTCTATTGACCACTTAGCTTTGATGTAAGGTCCATAAAATCAATTTGTGACTGAAACTATGATAATTTGTATTGTATATGTAACTCAGGATTGGAGTCCTCAGTGTTCTCAGAACTTGTGTGCTTCTGTTGTCTAACAAAACAATACAGGAACAAGTTTTTCTTAATGATCATTTTAATTTAAAATTAAAAGAGAGCTTTAAAAGCACAATAGTGAACACTCAGGGCTGATTATAATGAAAGCAACATAGGGATATAGTAATAAAAAGATGTTGCCAGGATTTGTGCCATAGTTAGTAGAGGCAATTAACATTTTTCCTTTTGATCTGAAATTATGCTAGGACAGCCTGAAATGTGTAAAATCAAGGTTCTATTACACATTATTAGGGAGAAATGTTAGAAATGTTATGTGAAGGCAGTGCTTTAAAAGAGGCAGATAAAGATTAGTAATGGGAATTGCTAATTTCCTGCCACCATAGATAAAACAGATAACCTTTGTTAGGGACATCATTTTGTGTCATCATAATGTAATGATATTACATAATGATATGTAACAATAAGTTACATATCTGCATCAGATGTCAGGATGTAAGTGTCTACTGGCAAGATTAATGTCCCTTTGCTGGTATCTTTCAATTTACCTGATCTTAGCTTGTTGAGCCAAACTTTCTGCCCGCTGAAGGATAGTGCTTTGCACATCAATTCGTAAGGGAACCGCCCTGTGAATGTATGTGCAGACTCTGTCAGTTCCAAATAAGACAATAAATGAAAGGCATTCAGTGCACGCAAAATTTCTACAACGTTTGTAAAGTGGTTTACAGATAATTTTACACTTAACAAGGCCCTCATTTCTCCAGAATTTACCTGCTTTCCGCAACTCCCTTTCCTTTTGAATCTAACAATCCCGGCAGCGAATCTTTGATGCCCGGAATGCATGAATGCACGCGTTCATAAGTTAACAAAACCAATTGTTTGTCCTGGAGCGAACGTAAGCGGGTCACTTTGCCTTCAGAACGTGGCAGCCAAGAAAATTCGAACTACACTTCCCAGAGATCTTGGCGGCAACAGGGGCGGATAAGCGTCTGCGAAGCGGCGCTTCCCGCTCTCCCGGCTGAGCTGCTTTTGGGGTGGGGGGTGGTGGAAGCGACGCCGTGGAGTCGGGAGAACGATGGGAGGTAAGTAGAATTGGGCCCTACCGAGCCCTGATTGTTTCCCCGGTTTTCCCAGGAAAGAATGTGTGAATGAAACAATTAAGGGACAGTGTAGAAGAGCATGGTTGGGGTCCATTGCAGGGGATGTGGTTGCCTTAAAACGGGACCCCGAAAGAGCTGCAACCTTGTATTATGGGGCACTGTCGCTAGATAGGAGGGAAACCGGGACCCCATACTGCTCAGAGAGTTGTCACATACTTCTATGGAAGCCGGATAAATCCTGTGGGTTTCTCTTTCTTTCACCTCAATCCGGCAATTAGTTTATTTACGTCAACCCCTCCTAAAAGATTCCCTCGAATAGATGTTACTATTTTCACGGGGCCATCCTGTGTACATATTTGGCTGAGAACTTTCACTTCATTACCTTCAGAGATGGAGTGGGATTGCATGGGCAAAAGCACAAAACTGAGCATTAAATGGGTTTAGAAAAGTGCCTTTCGGTTGCCATTCTCTTCTGTACTCATCCCAAGAAAAAAGGCTTGAAAACACCATAGAAATGGGTGTGAGAATTGGGTTTTCTTATTAAGATAAGGGTGGTGATTTCCCACAAATAGTATGTTTAATGAAAAGCAAGCAAACAAAAAAGGAGCTATGGACTTTGTGTTCTTCCCTTTAAAAGTCCCTGCTCTAAGTTGATATGATCAAAGAGTTGTCCCTGCAGGTCAAACTTCTTTCAATAACATATGGGCCCTCCTAATCCAATTCTTTTGTAGGTGAAACTAATAGCTTGATTCTTTTTTGAAAAAGAAAGCAAGCATAACAAGAAGAAAAAAAATAGGATCTGGTTCTTTCCATTGATGTTGTTTTAAAACAAGTATTCTAAATCGTTCCCATTATATACTTAAATTACATATTTACTAATTGTATTTCCACTAAGAGTGTTCAAGTCTGCATACACACCCTTAATGTGGCAAGGAATAAATATAAAAGCAAGTTTCATTTCAGTATGATGAAAGATTGAGGAAAGATACACAGAGAGACTAACAACAAAGATGAATGGACATGAAAGAAAAGGAAGGAAATGAAATAAAGGTAGAAAGTTTGCAGGAAAAGAAACGATGTGTCCTATATAAAACAATAGATTAATTTTCTAATTGAGTAAATGGAAAGTGGATATAAAGAAATGTAATGCAGCCCTACTTGGAGCACGGTGAAAATAATTCTAAATGCCAGAAGCATGTGTTGATTCATGCCAAATAAACTATAAAAGAAAGATGAAGAGAAACACTATGGGTGAAAAAAAAATGCAGAGGAAAATGATTGCTGCAGAAATGAGAAAAGAAAAATACATAGAAGAAAATTATTGTTGAAAAAATTATAAAAGAAAGATGTATATAGATAGGGAAATATGTATGCAAAGAATTTAGTTAAAATTTAAGAGAATGCAGATTGAGAGGGGGGAGTGAGCTAAAAAGGCTAAAGTGAATGTTTGGGGATGAAAAAATAGGAGGAAGGATTATTATGTAAGTTTGCTGCCTGGAGGTATTTATAAAGTAATAAAGACAGGATAAAAATATAATTTAAAAAATCAAGGAATACTGGAAACGGTATTTAAAAGGAAGTAACTGATGTTAGAATGTTGCATAATAGTAAAATTACAGTTGTTGATGGTGTAACTGGAGAAATGTTAAAATATGGAAGTGCTTTACTCATAGAGTAACCCTGAGAGTTTAATGTGTATGTCAGGATTGAATCTATGCTTGGTGATTGTAAGTGTGCTCTTATTCCTCTCTAACTTAAAAAGAAAACTGGATGGAATTAGTTGATTAAAAATACTTGGAAAAGTATTTGGCAAAATTCTTGTTGATAATAAGAAAATTTATTAGATTTTGGTTGATTTAGAAAAAGTATATGATAAAGTGAAACATTTGCTTTGTGGAATAGCTTCTTTAAATATAGATTGAAAATTTGTTGCTGAATGTAATAAAAGCAGTATATGGTTCTTTATTACGATGGAAGTAATGCATGAGAATAAATAGAATGCTTAACAAATAGCTTAGTATGAAACAGTAAGAAGACAGGGTGTAGAATGACTCTGGTTGTTTAATGCATTTATGAATAATGTATATGGTTGTGCTCATGTTAGAATTGCATTGGTTGGAGATATGAATGGGCATGTATTTTTTTTTTACATAGATAACATCATGCTGTTGACTAAGAACCCAAAGAACCCAGTGAATAATATGTGATGATGTGATAATGTGATGCAACAAAGAGTATATATTAGAGAGCAACTAAATTAAATATCAAGGAAGTTGTATTTGGCAGGGAAAGTGGAATGCACAATTGCAAAATATACATATAATTCAAAGAGGCATATCAAATAAATGTTTTTGTGTTTCTTGATAGACTGCTTTCTAACAATGGATGGAAAGATTTTAAGATGTACAAATGCTGGTAGAAAGTGTTTGTGTTGTACCTTCTCTATTGTGAAGAATAAATGAATGAATGCCAAAAGAAGTTAAAATAGCAGTTTAAGAATGTGCTGTTCTTTTTTATGGAAGAAAGACTTGCTTAAGTCAGGAGAAACTTAAGTTCAGTGAAGTGGACATTGAATGCTATGTATATGTAGTAAAATGAGAACAGAGAGTCAAGAATGAGAGGGTGCTGAATGAATGGATGCAGAGATTAGTTATTACTATGAAAGGAGTGTGTTGCTTGGTCATATTGAGAGAGTGACTCAGGACTAATTTCAGAACAAATATAGGAAACAATAGTACATGTGTCACTAAGAAGAGGAAGGCTGAGAAAGTTGTGGTTGGATGGAGATAATACTGTCAAAATGGATAGGTGAAAAGGTCAAGGGAAAAGAACAAACAGTGTATGAAGCACTGTTTGTACTGTCTGGATGCGATGAAAGCAAGGATAATTTGCAAAGATGGAAAAGTATAGTGTTGGTATAAATACATTTAGGCACTATTTCCCCTTTTCTTTTTCTTAGCTTATGCCTTTCACTTCTTTGGGTAGTATTTCTTACTCTCTTTCTCCACTCTGCATAATGCTATTTACCCAGAAATGAGTACCAAAAGTGGACTGATTGGAAGTTTGGATTTGGCATCATCATGAGCATGTATTTGTTGATAGTTCTGCTAAATTTCAGATGATGGTTTTAGCCCCTTTTTCTCTGAGATCTCAAACCACCACAATAAAGGGCACCATATGGAATGGGTTCAATTTATGATAAATTGTTGGGGGGCATTTTTTGAACTGAAATTACAGGAGTTAAACACAGTTCAAACAGCTGAGAAATAGAGTAAAAAGCACCAAGGTTATATATTTCAGATGTGCATATCTGGATATCTCAAGAGGTTGTTTTTGTATCTGCATTTTTTTTTTTGTAAAGCATTTTGCAATGCATTCTTTTTTCACTACAAATCTAAAGCCTGCTCTCTGTACAGTTCTTTGCTCCCAATTAATATGTGAGTCAGTTCTGATTTATCAAGGTATTTTAGAGCCAGCCTTCAAACCTGAATAGGCCAACTTGGAGCCCTTCAGGCTTTTCAGCTGTATCTATTGCCAATCTGGTGGAGAAGGACTTACTCTCAAATTAAGTTTTCATTTTCATCATTGTTGCTTAGCTAACACCTGGAGGCTTTCTGGACCATGTATTTTTGTCTTCTGTTTAATCGTGTCTGAGGAGACTGCCTTAGAGACTGCCTAAATAAGTCCTTACAGTTTTCCACAAGGTTTTTCAGAAACGGTTTGCCATTGCCTTTTCTAGGGCTGTGAGAAGTGACTGGCCCAAATTTAGCTGCTTTGTGCCTAAGGTGGGACTAGAACTCACAGTCCCCCCCCCCCCATTTCTAATTTGATGCCTTTACCACAACACCAGACTGTCTCTCTTGATCATGTATTCAATAGTACTGTATTTATTCAATTGGTAGTTGAACCATCTCCCCCAGATAACGACTTGAGATTGATGAGAAAAGCAGACATTACAACTACTGCTGCTTTCCTGCTGAATTATAATTTAAACCCTAAACAGGTCTTCTTCCTGTTTTCTCTTTCTATTTTCAATCATCTTTCTCTTCATCTTATTTATTAAATTTCAGTTATTTAGGTTTGTTTTTTTTGTCCTGGCCGTCCCCCTTTTTTGGTTTTTAGTGACTCTAGGCCAGTCACTCTCTCAGCCCAACCCATTTCATAGGGTTTTTGTTGGGAAAATAGGAAGAGGAAGCAGTATTTATGTATGTTCACTATCTTGAGTTACTTACAAAGTAATAAAGGTGGAATAAAAATTTAATATATACATAATTTAATAAATATTCCCCTCTTTCCCCCAGTATTTGTTGTATAAGGTTTGCAGAATTTTTCAGTGCAAAATTCTTGCTGTGTCCATGGAGGGAAATACCACTGATCTATTAGAATGTTACCTGCTATACCTTGTTGCCTTTTCTCTATTTCTATCCTTTTTATGTTTGAATAACTGTCTTTTTTGGACTATTATAACTTCATGTAATATAAAATGTGAAAGTTACCTTGAAGATCATCTAAAAGAAAGTAACTGGAAAGATCTGAATATATTTGCTAGCACTCACACATTCAAGTTCGTTTGTTGATGCAGATTTTTCTCCCTCCCCCTTTTATTGGCAGTAACTGAGATACCATGATGGATAACCGTTTTGCCACCGCTCTGGTAATTGCCTGTGTGCTTAGCCTTATCTCTACCATCTATTTGGCAGCCTCAATAGGCACAGATTTTTGGTTTGAGTACCGTAACCCATCACCTCCTGAAAATAATAGTGAAAGTAAAGCCACTTGGGATGAACTTTTTGGTGAAAATGCAGATGAAAACTCTTACACAGAAGCCCTCTTTCGATGGAATGGCACCATTGGGCTATGGCGGAGATGCATCACAATGTCTGAAAACTCCCATTGGTATAATTCACCAGGTAAGCTTGCACTAAAGAGGTTCTGCAATGTATCTTTCTCTATGCTACAGTGTGTCTTTTGTCCATTAAGATATTTCTTCTTCTAAGTGTATCTCTACTTTAAAAAACGATGGGTATAATATGGGGAACTGCGAATGTTTTAACAATCTCATTTCCTGCTCGATATTTCATCTCGTAAACAGTTTTTAGAGAAAAGGAGTTTAATAGATGCAACTGGCAACTGCTTTTTTATTTTTTATTTTTTGCTAGCACTGGAAGACAGAAAACAAAGAAAAAACAAGTATAAATGTAAGATGTAGAAAATATTACAGTTCATTCTCAACTTATGACCGTTTGTTTAATAATGGTCCTAAAATACAATGGCCTCAGAAATAATGCTTTATAGCCTTTAAAGTATTTTTAGCCACTGCAAAATTTTGCACCACTGCTCCGAGGTCATGTGATTGTGATCTGAGTGATCTGAGTTCATATAAGTATGAACCTGTTAATACTTATAACCCCACAATTATGTGATTTCCATTTGTAATCTTCTCTGCCGATTTCCCCAGAAAGTCAATGGGGAAACTGGCAGGGAAGGTTGCAAGCTGCTAGCGCCTGCCAGAAAGATTCCCGCACTGTTGCCGCCACATGGAGCTGAACCCCTCTGGCAGGCAGCACTGTACAAAGAGCTGCTTATCGGAACGATTCAGTCCTATGCAGAGCTAAGTAATACTCTATGTCTAAAGAATACTCTAATTATTTAGAAAACAGTGATCTATGCCAAGTGAACTGCATAAGTTACAACAAAAACCTGACTTGATATTTTCAATGTAGAATGAGAATTAAAGAAATTATGTCTTGTTAAATATGATTTAACAAAAATATGTGAAAATTAAATTGGATTCATTGAAAGCTTATATTAAACATGCTGTAACATCTAAGTTGAAACCAAAGGATAAACACTAATGATAAAAATGCACTATATCAAACAAAATCTTCAAATAAAAATTTCAAATTATAGAGACAGAAAATGGTGAGCAAATTGCAAATAGTAAAAACAACATTGCATAAAAACAAGTCAAATTATTCCAAAGGAATGCCAGTAGATTTGAGGAGATTAATTAGAGAGAAAATTGATAAAAAGTTTGGAGAAGAGAGTATTTGGAGACAACACATACTACAAAATGTGTACATCAGCAAAAGGCAAACAAATTAAACAAATGAGTCCAAAAGGCACACTTGTTCACTGATTTATTGAGAAAAATGATTTAAAGCTATGTAGTTTTGTGGGCCAAAAGTATGAGTCTAGGATTATTAGTTCATTTGAAGGTGAAATTAGATTCAGGTGTTTCAATCAATGGGATAATAATCAAGTGTGAGTGTTGGTGGTCCTGCTTTATTTAAGGAATAGAATTCTGGATATTCAGTATCAAAGTCTGGATATTCACAACACAGGAGTATGGAACTGTGTCATGCTTGAACAAATAAGATCAAAAGTAGTTGTTGATGCTCGCTGAGCTGGAAAATGGTGACTGAAAAGCTAGACTAGATGTGACTGATCAGGAGCAGAAAGTAAAAGAAGGAAAAAGGGTGCTTATAAACCAGGTTGTATTTACATAATAGGTATGGGGAAATAGAACAAGAAGGAAGGCAAATGGGTATAGATTTTTATTTAACAGGTTGTTTGTTTGTTTGTTTATATCCAGTCTTTATTATTTTATAAACAAGGCAGTGATCATATCCTATACACCTTCCTCTTCCTATTTTCCTTACAACAACCTTGTGTGGTGGGTTGAGCTTAGTGAGAGTAACTGGCCCGAAGTCATCCACCTGGATTTCTAGCCTGCTGCCTTAACCAATAGACCAAACAAATTATATCTCAAGAACTGATATTACAGCTTCTAGAAGTTAATGGAAGATAGAGAATGAATATATAGGATCCCTATCAATAGCTATTCACCAATGCCTTTTTATTAAGTTCATTCAAAATACTACTTAAATTCCTGAAGGGATAGTTTCCCTGATGATAGGAATTTGGACCAGTTCAAATGATGGACATTGCTATATTGCTCCTTTGTCTGATCTGTAGTCAGTTAATTAGCTGAATTCTGTTGGCTCTTCCAAAATGTGAAATCTAATTCAGGAAGGATCTGGGAAGGGAATTTTTATGATGGCAAGTGCTGATAGAAAAGCCTTGGATAATATGTGGTTTTACATGTATAACATCAAAAGAAGCAAACATAAGGGCATGCTACTGCATACTTTGTTACATGGAAGTAAAAGCAGAAGAAATATAAAAATAAGTTGAGTTCATTGAGAATGGAACGTTTAGGTATATGGGGCAAAATAAGTAGAACAAAGAATGAATGGATGTTTAATACATATAGAGTGAGTGCAAAATTGAAGTACAAAAGACATATTTTGAAATGGTTTGATTATATAATAGAATGAATGAGGACTGAATCACAAAACTTAGAAGAGTGAATGTGTCAGAGGAAGGAAAGACTGAAATAACTGTGGTTCGATGAAATTGAGAACAAACTCAAAAAGAGTAAGGCCAGATGTTTAAAGAACAAAAAACCACTTATGAATGAACTGACCTTGTGAAAGCAAAATTGGTTTACACAATAGAAATATTTGAAGAGATATAGTGGATAGTCTTGGTGTAAACTGTTTTTAGCTGTATACTTTTTTCTTGTCTTTTTGTGACTTAATATATTTCACTCCTTTTCTGTACTTTGTGTAATAGAAATATTTACATTAGGGAATAATATAAGTAAGATAAATGTTGCATTTATGATTTTTTAATAATACAAGTCAGCCTTTCAATAATGCTTATTCCATCTTTCATAATATAAATAACATTGACATTTGAGGAAAAAGTTATGTTTGCATAGCAAGCAGGGATAAAAAGGAATTCTGTATAAGGTTTGGCATATGGTAATCCTATTTTCTTTGATATCTAAGTTATTAAAAAGATTTTTCCTCCTGAATATGTCTAAAATTGTGCAGCATCGGAATTTCAAAGATGAGATCAGGACAATTAGAGAATTTTCTGATAGTTGTGAGGACTTCATTGCAAATTCACAGCCATATCTTTTTTATTTGTTAGTTTTACATCTTGCCTTTTATTCAGAGGGCACGATGATGAGGTATTTAGCACTTCTTCCTTCTATTTTCCCCCACAACAACCATTGTATGAAATAGGTTGAGTTGTGAGAGAGGGAATGAACCAGAGTCAAGAATCAATGAGTTTCCATGGCACAAAGTCACCTGGGTTTCAATTCAGCTCTTTAACTCCAATGCCAAATTGGCTCTCGTTGAATTATGATCTGATTATTTCTTGTCAAAATGGATGATACTGATAGGAGGTAAACCAACTTATTTAATTAATCATAGGGTCTTAAAGTTAACTTACTACAGTGTGCTAAAATCAACTTTCAAATTGTACAATACTGCATACTTTTTATTGAGGTAAATTTTCTTCATGCTTTTTGACAAGGGGGAATTAGTTATTTTTGTTACATATGCAAAAGATTTTTAGTATAAAATTTGTCTTAGCTAAATAATTGTAAGAAACTTAATTCATTGGTGCAGCCAGTAAGTAATTGAGTCTTCATCTACCGGGGTATGTCTTCTTGTTCATAGTCTGGAAAAGAAAGACAAGCTCTCTTACTTTTTCGGTTATCAGTGAATTAAAAATTCTCTTTGCATCTGTAGTAGCTACTATTATTAAAAGCTGGATTATTACTCCATTAGTCTCTGAAGCTAAATGATTAAATGTCTCCTACCAGCTCACTAGTATAGCTTACTTTAAAACCTGATCAAGGTCACCTTTAATCCTGAAATTCATTAAAGTGTGTTGTTACAGAAGATGATTGCAGAGTATCCATATCATAGGCAACTTCTCTTCTCAGTAGTTAAGGATTGATCCTGGAGGAAGAATTGAAAGTATTGGCAAGAAGACGATCTTGTTTGTTTGTTTTAATGCCCATAATTTAACTCTGTAATTACATTTTTCTTTTCAAGGTTTCAATCAATTCCTTCCAAACCTCAACACCACC
Organism: Myanophis thanlyinensis; assembly: GCA_017656035.1. Taxonomy (NCBI): domain Eukaryota; kingdom Metazoa; phylum Chordata; class Lepidosauria; order Squamata; family Homalopsidae; genus Myanophis; species Myanophis thanlyinensis. The sequence continues at coordinate 6,428 of JAEANM010007803.1, read as the reverse complement.
AGCAGTAAAACAGGTATTTTTCAGTACTTTGTTCAAATCAGTGGAAACAAACTTGAGGACAGTCCACATAAATTCATCATTCTTTTTAGTCCTATGGTGAGAAACTCTATGACAGTTCTGTTTCACCGTGATTTCAGATTAGGTCAATCCTTGACACAGTGTTCAAAACAATCCATGGCATCTTAACAAATAAGTTGGTTCCTCCTGATTTCTTCACATTATTGCAGAAATATTTTGGAGATTCACAAAATTAGTCTTTATTTCTGGGCATTGAAGTCTTTTTCAACATCAAATAAGCATTATAGCCATATCTTTTTAGTTTTAAGCTTTCTTCACTTTCTTCTTCTTTCATAAATGCATTCGGTGCATTATTTGTGATAAGGCTGTCTACTTGAATTTTAAATTCTTTTCAGTTGTAGTGCTGCTACATCTTAGTATTCAAATAGTATATGCAGTTTTGATGTGTAATTTATCTAAGAAAGGAAAATACTCCATTATTCTCTTGACACACAAACTAGATTGTGTGGATTTTGTTTCATCTATCACTGCTAGATTATTGGTATACTTTTCTAATTTTTTAAAATTATCCTGAGATCCATTTTTTATTCTTGGGTTGCAGCCTCTTCTGAATAACACTCATGTTACTCAAATTAATGTCGTTAATCCTACAGGAGAATTTGTGGCCTAAACAGAATAGTTTTTAAAGTTTCCTTTTGTTTTATTTTAATTGGTTCTTATTGTAAACACAATTTCATCTGTTCTCCAAATATTAACACTTTTTAACTTTTTGTGCAGTTTTTCCACATACATTATGTGACTAGAACTCTCTTACCAGTTAATGGTAGGACATTCTCTATGGTACAAGTGGACAGAATCAGTCTTGTATTTTGGGAATAGATTGTCCAAAATAAATAGATCAATGTATTTAATTAAGTTCATGCTATTAATTTAGTATTACTCACAGTGTGCACCATTACAAAGCTGTAAAAGAAATAGACACTTTCTTTGAAGTTCAGTTTCAGGTGTCTGATAAGTTAAGAAATCATCAAAAAATTGTGTCCAGGTTGTGGAAATGAAAAAGTTAGTCATATGACCTTTAACTAATTTGAAGATCCTGTATATTCAGGCAAGTACCTTCAAAGGAGAAGAAATTCTTATGCTATTTTGTTTAGACAATCAAGTCTTGAATTCTTTGTCAAAATATTTTTCTTTCATATTCATGGCTTGTGACAAATATTCCAAAGTAGAATCTTGTATATTGTTGTTGCCGTAATAGACTCCCTCTTAATCCGTCATGCTAGATAGGTATATTTAACATAAGAAATCTACCTGTCTACTGTTCTTTCATTGATTTCTTTTCTCTTTTGCAACTTTTAAAACAAGAAATTTGATGCATATTTGTAGCTCCTATCCAGATGATTATGAGCCTCCCCTCCATATACTGTTATAAATTATAACATATTCTAAGAATAAAATAAAGAAGTTGTGATACATTGGAGTGAGGTTCGTTTTCTCAAAAGTATTTTAGGAAAATTCTAAATTCTTATTTTAAAAATCGTGTGTGTTTAAAAATTGATTTCCTTTTTTTAAATCCAGTTTCTGAATAGATAAGCATAGAAATATGTTTTAAGGGCCAACAAAATCTTGGAATGCCAAATGAAAATCCAGGACTTTACAAAAAAAGTTTATCTCTACTTTCAGAAAAACAAAGTTTGCATTGCACTAAAACTAATCAAAGAGATAATATTTTGAAAGCTATCAAATATGTTTTCTCTTTTTAAACAATGACACCTAAAGCTCAATTACATTTAAACCACTGATTAATTCTAAATCTTTTGTGGCTTGGGGAGCACAAAAGGGATGTTCAGATATATATCAATTAATTGAAATATATTTAATTTTTTTTAAATCTGGCTTGTGTAAACACTTGTATCTTAAAATTCCAAAAGAGTTATTTTATTTCCTTGATTAACATAATTAAAAATCTTGCAACACTCTAAAGCAGGAGTTAAATACATTTGTAACTCTAGGGCCATATAAGACTTTTAAAGTGGCTTCAGGTATGATTTCAAAACTTGTTTCAAGTAATCAGTTCAGATCCTTTGTAAGATTCATCAATCCCTAGCAATTTCCTGGGTTGGGGAAATAAAAGGATGTTAGAAAAAGAATAAAAATCAAATGCACAAAGAATGAAAAGAGGGTATGAAAAACAGAATAAATGGCTCTGGCCCAACCAGTTTTCTTCAGCATCGCTCACCAATTGGTATCTGTCCTGAATGCATTACTTTTGAAGGATTGTAGGTGTCAAAATTAAAATATTGTCTATCCCTACTATAAAAGCCATTTTGGGCAAATCTGTTTGTTTATCCTTATGCCTACTCAAGATCATTTAAAGTAGGAACAAAGGACCTTACCTGTATTTATTAATATATATATGTATAAAAGGAAGATGATCAAACAAAAATCACAACCTAATAAAAGTATCTATTTCATTCTGAAAGGTGAGATGGTCACAAAGTGTGTCAGTTTTTCTCTTTCGGACCAGTTCATGGAAAAATACACAGTTCCTGGGAACCATAATAGTGGCATTGATCAGAATCGAACCTGTGAGTATTTTTGGTTCTATTTATTGGAAACAAATAGCTTAAATGTTTTTCTCTCACAAAGGTAAATGGCAAGTAGGCTTCCACCAATGAATATATGTAGAATTGCATAGTCTGATATTTTCTAAAATGGGCAAAATGCAGGAAGATGACTAAATCTCATAATCTTTTAGCAATCTCACTTTTACAATTTTAGTCACATGAGAATGATAGATTAAAGATAAGAAAATATCTAAAATCCCATAAGATTTTAATATCTTTTTCTATAAGATCTAGGCTTATTTTTACATTTTAGAATATGTGTGTGTGTGTGTTTTCATAGATTTTCACGGGTGCAGGTATGCAGGTCTAGGTCTGTTTGGGTCTTTTTCTGTATAAGTTTGAGAATATCTTCACAACGTTTCGGTGAGATCCCACTCGCCATCTTCAGGCTGGTGCCTTCTGCTTCAAGCCAGGGCAAGAAGTGACTTTATAGAGAGACAGCAGCTCCGTGACCGGACTTCTTATATCACATAACACCTACAGCCTCTTCAAATACCATTAAAAAGAATTCCAAATAATATTATTTGGAATTCTTTTTAATGGTATTTGAAGAGGCTGTAGGTGTTATGTGATACATAGTAAGTTTGTAGTTAGTGGTTAAGAATTTCAATAATAATGTCATTTTATTTAGTATTTTAGTGCAAAATAAGGCTAGAGTTTTGAAACTGTTGTCAAGAAAATGACACTTTGTACAAGCAGTTCCTATAAGAGCAAGCAGCAAGCAGAAAGAGCACCTTACAATGATGGCTTTCCCGTCCTTTGTGAAAGAGATGGGTGAAAAGATATTGCTGCTTTCACATAACCGTGGGTGCTTCAGGGTTGAAAATTTAGGGTGAGGCCGAATGGGCTGGAAAGATAGCTTGGAAGACCAAAAATCCTCTGATATTGCTATATTATATCAAATAGTGGCATAACTGAATGATGCTCATTTGTCCGCTTCTTTTAGATCTCTGGCGCTTGCAGTTTCTCCTGCCTTTTGTCAGTTTAGGACTCATGTGTTTTGGAGCACTTATTGGAGTCTGTGCTTGTGCTTGCCACAGTCTCTATCCTGCCATCGCCACTGGAGTTCTCCACTTCCTAGCTGGTGAGTCCTGTTGGAGAACATCCTCTGCTTGAAACAGGGATGCCTTAATAATACAAGGCAAGTGTTTCTTTCTCTGATCTAACTGATGTTTGATGATTTTTTACCAGGTTTGTGCACACTGGGTTCAGTTGGCTGCTATGTAGCTGGAATTGAGCTGCTCCATCAGAAACTACCTCCTCCTCCTGTGCAAGGCCAATTTGGCTGGTCCTTCTGTCTGGCTTGTGTGTCAGCACCTCTGCAGTTCATGGCCGCTGCCCTTTTCATCTGGGCTGCACGCACAAACAGGAAAGAATTCACACTTTTGAAAGCATACAGAGTGGCATAATGAGATCCTCATTTTTCCTCAAGTCTCTTATTTTCATAACATTTTTTTAAACTTCCTTGCTGTTTTTATTAGTTATCTGTTTTAGATGATGCATGCTTCTAATTACATTTAATGAAATGGCTTGGAATTAAAGAGGCTGGGAGGACAGATGATGAGGAATTGCTTTTTCTTGCCAGAGATCTATACGATTTCAACACATTTTTAAAGTACAGCTGATATAATTATATTTTCACATCTAAACTTGATCTGCAAAGCAAACTAATAGGATCCTTAAGGGGATGAAAGAAAGATCTTGATGAAACTAAAATGGACAGAATGTATATCAGATAAGCCAAGACCACACTGGTAAATAAGCAGCCTTCTTGAAGGTTGTCACATAGTTTTGTTTCCATTGTCAGACCTATTACTATGTCTTTTTCCATCTATTTGGTCCAGATTGTTATAAAATGGTTGACAATTGTGGAATTTTTAAGTATTGTGAAATGATTATCAAGATTATGTATGCATTTCTCTCTTTCTTGTAATAGAAGCATCCATAACAAGTTTTGCTTTCTAATTTGACAAATATATCTGTATATAAATCTGACTTTTTAAATATTTTATTTATGCAATACTACATTTTGTAGAATTATTATTCATGTCATCTAAATGAACAATTTTGTTTTAAGAAAATAAACCTGAGCTAAGACTCATTAATTTTACTGGAGTTGTATGTGACTGATGATAGCCGAAAAATACATGTGATATAACAGTTCATTTTAATGCAGTTATTAAAATATTGACATCCATCCTTTTCCTTTTCAAATCACATGATAAACATAGGGGAACAATGAAGAATGCATTGATTTTCCTTGAAATGATAAAACCAGAATTATGAAAAGATACACATTAAGTATCTTTAGTAAGAAAATGTGTACAATACTTCCAAGTTTATCAATATTTGTATCAGAATCCTTACAAATAAATAGCTACATTCAGGATGTATCTTGCAAAGACTGTTTCCAGCCTTGCAGCTTGAAATTAAAATATCTTTTTCTTATTTTATACAGAGGACATAAATTGTTCATGTGTGTGCAATACATTTTTTTAAGTAAAGTGTGGGAGAAAGGAGAGGTAAGAATTATTTTCGCTGATGAATTCAAAAATGCTAGTCATGTTTCAAATACATTTTCACAGACATCTTTAATACAGCAGTTAGTTTGCATGCATTCTGAGAGCTGTTGAACTTTTCACTCTGGGAAAATTTGATATAGTAGAGAAGTGTCTGGTTCTCATAATGAATGGCAACTCTGTTTAACTGTTTAGAGAAAAAGCAAGATTATTGAAAAGAAATTAGTTTGAATTGAATTTGTGGTAAATAGTATATCAGCCTCTTATTTTTATTAGTTGAAAGCTACTGTTTTCAATTGTCAGAGGCTTATCCTACTTTATTTCAAAATAGATGAGATTAATAATTTGCATGCTTTAAACTCCTCTAGCCTGAGGCACAAAATGTAAATGTTCTAAACATGAGAGTGTGTGGAATAAATATTGCTTTGCTGTGTTCTAGAAAGGTTTCCATTCATTTGAATGTAGTGAAGGCAGAACAGGAATGGGCAGTTTGTTTTAAAAAAAAGACAGCTCGGAATACCATGAGATATTAGAAATCCTTTGATATTGAATATTTTCTGTGCAAACTGAGAAATATATTTTTCCTTCTAAACTATAGAAAATAAGGCTGTGCATACTTTGATTGGAAAGACTCCTTCAGCAGTCAAAAATTAAATCGCAATATGTTGCTTAAAACACTGATGAATAGTCATTTCAGGATTTCATTTTGCAAACCATAAACAGCGTTTCTCACAGCCACTTCCTGCCAATTGAAGTGAAAAAACAGATCTAAAGAACATACAGAAAATATGTTGAGACTTTGGAAAAAATCCCGAGAAGAACAACTAAGATGATCAAAGGCCTGGAGACTAAAACATAAGAAGAACGGTTGCAGGAATTGGGTTTAGCTAGTCTAAAGAAAACGAGAATTAAAGGTGACATGATAGCAGTATTCCAGTACTTGAGGGGCTGCCACAAAGAAGAGGGGATCAAATTATTGTCCAAAGCACCAGAGGACAGGACAAGAAACAATGGTTGGAAACTAATCAAAGAGAGAAGCAACCTGGAATTAAGGAGAAACTTCTTAACAATGAGGACAATTAGCCAGTGGAACAGCTTCCCTCCAGAAATTGCTGGATATTTTTAAGATGATTCTAGACCAGACATGGGCAAACTACGGCCTGTGGGCCACATCTGGCCCGTTGGGTTTTTTAATCCGGCCCGCCGAACTAGTTACTAGCAGGAACCAGCCCAACGAAAAGCTAAGCATTATGTGCTCTGAAGT
>JAEANM010007802.1:0-17458 GCA_017656035.1 Myanophis thanlyinensis | reverse complement strand
ATAAATAGAGGTTTATCATGGCTGTTTCTTGTTCTTGTTCTGACTGATCCTGCAAATAAAAAGAGCTGATTTCACTAAAGCAACCTTGCGTTTGCCTTTATTTCTCAAAATAAAACAACAGCCATGTCAAATATTGTCTTTTATACCATAGTTGTGTATTCATACAGCATATTAATCTTTGATAGGTGCAAGACTAGCAGTTCCACAATCTGATGGGAGCAAGTGAAAATGAAATCCGAAAATTATCCCCTTTTGATTTTCAGATTGTACTAATTGAGAATGATTGTTTTTATGGGTAAAATATTGGTAATACGTGTCAAAGTCCCCTATTTATCCTAGTTTACCATCATTTTTGATATGGTAGCATTACAATGGATCCCATTTGTGAATGATCACATGTTGGATTGAATGCAAGAGAAATTGGTCGTAAGATTCTTGTATCTGTCCTCCAGTCTGACATACGTTGTTTCCCTTTTATTGACATGGCTTTTTCTTCCAAAAGAAATCTTGTAATTGAAAGAAACCAAAAAAGTTTTCAATCTCTAATATGTTCATGACATGAGATAGTTTGGTGTAGCGGTTAAGGCATCAAACTAGGGAGTAGGAGACCGTGAATTCTAGTCTCTTCTTAGGCACAAAGCCAGCTGGGTGACCATGAGCCTGTCACTTTATCTCAGCCCTAGAAAGGAGGCATTTCTGATAGTTTGCTAAGAAAGCTCAGGGACATGTCCAGGAATTGGACAAGGTTGAATGGGAGACAAAAAAAAAAGCTTATTATGTAATTCTAATCAAATTCTATTTTTTATACAGCTTCTTGTCAACCTTCCTCCTGCAACGAACGTAGTGAATGTGTGGAGACCATTGGGAACTATACCTGCCAATGCTATCCTGGTTTTTATGGCCCTTTGTGTGAAAATGGTGAGTCTTTGGAGCCAATGACATTTTCTTTCTAGTGTGATTGGATGGTATACAGGCACTGACCATAAGGAGGAGGCATATTCTCAGCAAGGGTAACAGAATTAAGTATTTTGGTTTCCATGACACAGTACTGATACAATCAATGCGATTCCCTCATGCAAGAGCAAACTACATGAAAATTGTCACGTCCACTTTGGTCCTCAGTCTTTAAAGCATTACAAGCATTCTATTTCAGCTCTGTTATTTTCTCTGGGGGATAGGCTGAACAGTCTCCCAGTTATTTTTCTAAGAAGACCTTGGTCACAAAGGAAAAAAAATGTTTTTCTTTGGTGAGAACTCCTATGTTGTGGTTTTGTTTAGTGTTTGTTGAAACCTATTGATTTTATCTGAAACAATATTTAAAGGAATTCACAGTGCTAACATTCTGAAAAACACCGCAAGTAGCATCAGACAAGTTGCGCCGGTTACATCATAGGGGTACAGTGGAGGAAGAGAGCATGGTTTCCTATGGTTAGCATTGAGTAACCAGCTGAATTTCTTTTTAGAGATCTTTAAGTCTGATAATACATCAGAACTTTAAATTATTAAATGTAACTACAACATCTGTTTTTCTATTAAGTTATTTGCAAGCATAATGAAAAATATCAGTGACTTAAAGAAATGTCTTTCCAGCAATACACTGAAAACAACAGGGCACTTCAAGCAGTTTTCCCTTAGCAACGTGAATTGTGCTTCTTCATACTGCAGATTGGGTTTATAGGCTTAGGATAAAGCTTTGTCAAGACGTGCCCTAAGATATTTTAGATCATAAGTGGTCTTTCTTTCAGTAATTTTATTCAACAGAAGAAGTGAGGAGCCCGTGTTTTCAAGAAATTAAATCTTTTGCTGTTAAAATAACTATCATATTCTTTTTAAAATAGTTGAGGTTTTGTGTTACTGGACAATTTAAATGCCAAGCCCTTGATTTCATCACAATTCAAGAACTTCCCTATCTTTCTTGCAATGTAGAAAAAATAGTTTTGTCAGTGATAATGATGGCTTAATGTTATCTTTTCATGTCTTTGTTTAGTTGTAAAATGCAACAAGTTTGGCCCTCTCCATCAGGCCCTGCTCATGAATTGCACTCATCCGTTGGAGCAGTTCAGTTACAGATCTCATTGCAGCTTCAAATGTGATAAAGGCTTTACAATAACTGGCCTGGTAAACTTGCAATGTTTGTCATCCGGGCAATGGACAACAGAAGTACCTCAGTGTGCAGGTATGACCTAACGTCATTATTGCCAAGGGTTGTTATAATGGATCCTTGTCAAGACCATAAATTGGTAGTGGGTTAGCTGAGCAAAAATGGATGGAAGGTTTTACAATCTTGCTGTGTTTGGGTGTCAGGTACAATTCTCATCAGACAATCATCCTTGTTATTTTATTATTTAGAAAATAAGTAGGGATGAAAACAAAATTTATCCAGGTTGTATTTTAATGTGAAAATTTAAATCTTAACCATATTTCCCAGACTACTATGTGAACTAAATTGCTGTTGTCTTCTAGATCTGTACTCCTCTAAATTTGATACTAAACTATAAATGGAAAGAGATATAGCAGTATAAACATATTAGATAGGGCCATTTGCTTATAAAAATGGATTTCATAGGAACCCATTACATGTGTATAAAGGCACATGTAATGGAAGGGATATATTGACCATGTATTTTGATTCTGATGATAGGCCTTAAAATTATATATCAATGCATAAATGAAATAAAACATTTGTCAAGGTTCCAAGTAACATCCCAATTAGAATCAAAACTCTGAGGCACAACTCTTCCTCAAGTATTACATTTATTGGAGACATCATATTGGCACATCTGGGGAAAACCCGAATCTGAAATCCCACGTTTTCCCTACCCAAAGTAAAACCAAAGGGAATTGCCCTCCTGGGAATCACATCTGACCTCCTGCACCAATCCGGCCACAGTCAGCCATGTGGGTCATCTTCAGACATTCCCACTCCAAGTGCTGGCGGAATATCCTTGGCTCCCACAGGAAAGAATGTTGTTATGATACAACCCCACACTAATCTCTACCTCTGCCTCCCCCACTCCCATTCCCACAGCTTGCAGTCCTAAATACTAAATACTAAGAAAACCCCCAAACTACTTTTAGGGCTGACAACATTCTTAAAATAATTGCTATTTATTTCTTTTGCTTTCTCATTTTCCACCAGTTTTGCAATTCATCTTTAGTTCCTGTTTTTCTAGCTCAGAATGCCAGTTTTTATACCACGTTCATAGATATGTGAGAAATCCAGTGTTAACTGTTTACCTACCTACCTTTCCTAAACAGCCTGTACTGGATTTTGTAAAATTCAACAGCTTGCAGCCTCATTTGTGACAACAATAAGAAATAATTATAATGATAAAGATAAACTTATACTAAATATACTTTTACACATTAATATTTTATAATAATGTTTATGTAAAATGTGCTAAAAATAAGTGTGCTGTATATTTCAATTTGTCTCCAGTTTTCTGTTTTCTAAACATGATTTTTCAGCACTTCTAATTTACCAGAATGTTTTACATCTTTTGTGGTGTATGGTGCATTGTACCTGTTTTTTTTCTTTCCTGCCCTTAGCTGTTCAGTGCCAGCCACTAAATATCCCTGTAAATGGAAACTTCAGCTGCATTCATATCCATGGGGAATCTCATTACCAGTCTAGTTGCAACTTTCAATGCAAAGAAGGCTTTCTGATCAACGGAGCAGAGACCACTACGTGTGAAGCGTCTGGCGCATGGAGTGCTTCAGAGCCAAGCTGCCAAGGTTTGGGGCTTTCTATTTCTCCTCAATTGCAAGATTCTGGTGTTAGTGATGAGAGCTGAATAATATTTAGTAGGTACAGCAAGAAGACAAGGAAGCCTTCTGACTGATTTATCACATCCCCATTGTTACAAAATTTACTAGTTGTTCAAAAGCCAAGGAAGACATGTTGTGATTCTTTTACAACCTAGAGCTTAGAAGTACACAGCATTACACTATGGTGCTACAGATAAACAAATGGTGGTTATATTAAGTTTGGAAAAAGATCCTTTCAATAGGGCAGGCCTATGCTTTGAGAAGTCAATCAATTGGGGCAATAATTTTTATTTCCAGGAAAATGTGTAGCTGTCCATAGGATTAACTTTGAAAAATGTTAGATTTGAAAGATGTTAATTTGTGTCATGAAGACCTTTTACAAATTCTGGGTTCACTGAGAAATTATTATGCTAGTATGAGGGAAGTAGTAATAATTTATCATTCCCATTTACTAAACATATAATAATATGAAAGTGTTGTTTTTTGCATAGTCTTTTTATACATGTTTTGCTTTTATGTATTCTATGTATTCTAATTCCATCCCCATTCTTTCTTTCTTTTTTTTTAGTTAAGCAATGTCAGTCAATTCAGCAACCTGCAAGAGGAAGGATGGATTGTGTGAATCCAATTGGTGATTATAGTTATAACTCCACTTGCAGCTTTGCTTGTGAAAGGGGCTTTGAACTTAGTGATTCCCAGCCTTTGATTTGCAGTGCATCTGGTCAGTGGACTTCTCCTGTACCAACATGTCAGGGTATGGTATCTAATGGAATTGTATGGACCGTTTCTGAAATCTGAATTTCTAAATTTCTGTTTAGTCTATTTATTCACAACTTGAGTTATGTCTGAAGATTTTTATAAGATCCATGCAAATCAATGAGATTTAGATTAGTCATGAGTAATTGCTCTCAGGAATTTCAGTAGATATATAATTCAAGTACAATGAATATTCAGTTAACCCAGGGATGTCAAACTCGTGGCTTGCGGGCTGGATGCGTCACACACTGGCCATGCTCACGTCCAATTTAGCAAAGGTGGAAAAAGTTACAATATGTCACGTGATGACGCTGTGATGATGCGAGTTTTACACCCCTGAATTAACCCTTTCTTGTTTAGAATTAAACAAACCCTAACTCCTATTACACTTTAATATTAAGAATTCACAGATTACAATTCACTCACCTTCTGCAGCTATTTACATTATAAAATGTGGACTAAGGAAGGAGAAAGAGAAAACCAACACCAACTGACTCAAATTTACTGAACTCAAAAAATCATGTTTAAGAAAATCCAGGAGTTGTTATCACAACAGAGGCTGGTTACTTGGATAAAATGATATCAGTTTTAAATCAAGTCCTTCCAATTATATATAGAATATGAGTATCTTCATGTGATAAGATTGATTTAAAGTGCAAATGAGTTGGCTGAAAGGCAGAGAATCAGAAGACATCTGGTGGCACTTTTTCTGATCAACAAATTATATTAAAATGAATACATTTTTGTGAGCTATACTCACTTCAAATATATAAAGCCTAAAATGATGTATAATTTAAATTGGGATAAATAGGGAGGGAGTGGGGAGAGGTGAATACAGATTGCAGGTACAGAGGTGCAAGTTAGAACTTGCTCATGAAAGTTTATGACTTTTAATATTTGCTAGCCAGAAGAGCTGCTGCTATACTTCTGGTTTTTGCCACCATAGACTAACATGGTTGTCCTCCTGCAATGAAAGACAAAGTTAAATTCTTTGGTTGATGCAGGATCCATTTTGCTGTCATGTGAATAATCTTAAACTCCAGATGAAACAATGTGACTAGAGTCAGTATAGAACTGCATAAAGAAATAAGGAAATAAGTAAGCAACTGAGTGAGTAAGTGAATGAATGAATGAATGAATAAGTAAATAAATAAGTAAACAAACAAATAGTATCTCTTTCAAGCCATCTGCAACGCTCTTTAAACCTGTTATCTGTGTTTATCCTGACTGACTTTTCTGTTCCCTCCTTAGCTATTCAGTGCCAGGCCCTAGAGGCACCTGCCCATGGAAATGCCACCTGTGGTCATCTCCATGGGAAATTTCAGTACCAATCCAGCTGCACTTTTCTTTGCACCAAGGGTTTTCGGTTACTTGGAAAAGAGGTCACTGACTGCACAGCTTCTGGAAAATGGACAGCCCCAGTCCCACTTTGCCAAGGTTGGGATTTCCTCTTAAGGCCTTTCTTGCCCATGTAGAAATTATTTTCGAAAAACAGAAACAACTCATCTTTCAATATTTAGGGAAAGGAATGGATTCTCTTTTAGCTTCTAGTTCTTTTAGCATTTGCATTGAAGGAAAGAAAGAAATTAGGAAACCAAGAAAAAGGTAGAAAGGGAATTTGTGTGAATACATTTTTTTATTACAGTCATAAATCAGAATTACGGATCGGAGTCTTGTGATATATATAGAGAGACCTTCTATATATATCATACTTTGACCTTTCACAATATGCAATGTTTAAAGGTGGATTTGGAAAATGTTAGAATAGGTTAATTCTGAGTATCCTTCCTTTTTCTAGCTATTCATTAAAATAAGCTAGACTGTCTTTGGTTAAGGTATTGGAAATAATACTCCTGGCAATCTAATCCTAGAACCTGATACATCTTCAGGGGGACTGGACTCTCCCAATCTGACTTTCCCACAATTTTTGGGATAGTGAAAGCATTTTTGCCTTAGCTAATGATCATTAACTGATAGCCAATACATAACCTTGAACTTATTTTTATGCATATCAGGAGAGAGCAACTGTCTGGTTTAATAGCTGATTTTTTTTGACTTTAGGTAATTAAAAAATCTCTTTTTGAATTATTATCAGATCAAAATGGTACATTGAAAGCTGTGATAGAGTAGTATGCTTTTATACATATGCCTACATGCCTTACAGCCCCACTTATTTCCTTCTCTATGTATTATGACTATGACTCCAGTCTTCACTGTGTGTCTGTATTTTATCAAACATGGTTGAAGTGATGCTGCATTGTGTAAAATTCAGCAGCTTGCAGTTCTATTTGTGACAAACATAAAATATATTTATAATAATAAAGCTATAATTTTGTGTTATAGGCTAAATATGCTTCTATGAAATAATATTTTTATAAAGTAAGAACATAATATATGTTTTAAAAATAAGTTCTTTGTATATTCCTATTTTGTCTCCAGTGTTCTGTTTTCAACATAACAAAGTATTGTTGATCACTTCAAAATTTCAGAATGTTTACATCTTTCGTTGTATTAAAGCATTGCATCTGTTTTCTGCCCTTAGCTGTTCAGTGCCAGCCATTAAATATCCCTGTAAATGGAAACTTCAGCTGCATTCATATCCATGGGGAATTTCATTACCAGTCTAGTTGCAACTTTCAATGCAAAGAAGGCTTTCTGATCAACGGAGCAGAGACCACTACATGCGAAGCGTCTGGCGCATGGAATGCTTCAGAGCCAAGTTGCCAAGGTTTGGGGCTTTCTATTTCTCCTCAATTGCAAGATTCTGGTGTTAGTGATGACAGTTGAATAATATTTAGTAGGTACAGAAGAAGACAAGGAAGCCTTCTTACTGATTTATCACATCCCCATTGTTAGAAAATGTACTATTTGTCATGACAATACCAATGCTGTTCACTAGATTTGTAACAGCATCCTTCTCCCATGCATTGAAGATAATCTGTTTTTGAAGAAAACTGTCATTCCTAGCAATTTTCAGAGTTCCAGGCATTCCAGAAGGCTTCTCTTTTCCAAAAAAGATGCTCCTTGTGTAACATCATTCCAAAGCTGTATACTTCCTCAGATTCTCATTTGATTTTACTTCTTCTCTCCGGTCAGAACATACTGGCAACTACTCTCAAAGGTCTTGTGTTTTGCACACAAAATAGGGATTCTGCTAAGTTATTTTGTTCTCTTTTTATGAATAATTTTTTGTCTTTGTCTATGTCCATGACATAAATGCAATTAAGGAGGAGGAAACTGTGGTTAGGTAGCAGTTATAGACTGGCAGTCATGAATTGACTGGCTTCATCAGCAAGCCTCCCTGTATTTCCCAACCATTGAACTAGACAGAACATAATGTTATATAACTAATCCAAAAATTAATAATTGAAGCATAGACAAGGGCATACACAGATATTCAATTTGTGAGGCTTGAAGTGGTTATTTATCATTCAACATAGACCGCAACTTACTTCTTGATAAATTAGAAAAAAGTGGGATAGCATGACCACTAGATGGATTTGTAACTGGCTGACAAACCATACTAAATGAGTAGTCCTTAATGGGTCTACATCTACATGGAGGGAAGTAAGCAGTGGGGTACCACAAGGTTTAGGTCCTGTACTCTTCAATATTTTCATAAATGACTTAGATGAGGAAATAGAAAGAGAACTCATCAAATTTGCAGATAATACTAAGCTGGCAGGAATAGCCAACACCATAGATAATAGGTTTGAGATCCAGATGTATCTTGACAGATGTGAACACTGGTCCCTATCTAACAAAATGAAAAGTAAAGTCCTACATTTAGGCAAGAAAAACCTAAAGTACACAAAAATTAAGTGAAACCAGGCTTAATAGCAGTAACTGTGAGAGGGATCTTGGAGTCTTAGTGGACAATCAATTAAATATGATCTAGCAGTATGTGGTGGCAGCCAAAAAAGCCAGTGCAATCCTAAATTGCATTAACAGATGGATTGAATCAAGATCCCATGAGGTACAAATACCACTCTATATAAAGCCTTACTAAGAATACATCTAGGATACTGCATCCAGTTTTGGTCACCACACTATAAATAAGATGTTGAGGCTCTAGAAAGAGTGCAGAGAAGAGCAACAAAGATGATTAGGGGACTAGAAATTAAAACATACAATGAGCAGTTGCAGGAGCTGGGCATGGCTAGTCTAGTGAAGAGAAGGACCAGGGGAGACATGATAGCAGTGTTCCAATACTTGAGGGGCTGCCACAGAGAGGAGGAGGGGTCAATCCATTTTCCAAAGCACCCAAAGGCCAGACAAGAACAATGGAGAGAAACTGATCAAGGAGAGATTCTGACATAGCTGTGTTCTGTGGAATCTCTGACTGTTGTCATTGAATGCCCAAAAAACTTGGTCCCTCTGAAAAAGAATTAAGCTGTTCTCATCCACATGGCAAATTTGCTTATGATTTCACTCATGCCTTTTCTTGTAATAAGGGCTTTGTGAAAGATGGAACGGTACATTTTTAATGCACAGTTCTGGGGAAATGGACCACAATATCACCTTTCTATGACACCAGTAAAGATTAGAAATGGAACTTGGTCAAACAAGGGCAATTGCAGCTTGTACAGCAATTTATTTATTTATTAAATTTATATACCGCCCCCTCTCCCTAGGGACTCGGGGCGGTTCACAGCAGATAAAATACAAATACAAAATACAAAAGAATACGAAAGAACAAATTTAAAACCCAATGTAAAACCATTAAATAACTGAATGAGTATCTAAGCATGATTTCTTTTACAAAAAACCCATCATAAAACTGAGCCATGCTTAAAAGTCACCATCTTTATAAAATCTATGTTTTTTTTTTAAATTTTCAGTTATGCAATGCCACCATTTGCAGAATCCTAAAAATGGGGAGATGGCCTGTTTTCATCCATTTGCAGACTTTGCTTATCAATCCACCTGTCAGTTTGCATGTGAACCTGGCTTTCTTTTGACTGGAGCAAACACAACTTACTGCTTGGCAACAGGGCATTGGAGTTCTCCATTACCAGCATGCCAGGGTAATGTACCTTCTCCCCACCTTAATTTTTGATGTTTTCTGCAATGAAATTTAATGTTTTTCTGATGTTGGTCAGTTCTTTCATCTTTGGATAGTTTCAATTTAGCCACAACATTGTAATCTGGAATAGATGTCACCACTTTCTTCTGAAGAGCATTGCTTTCATTCTTGGACTTTCTTTTGGAATGATTGGGCTGGCTGTTATAATTCTTTCTTTCACCAACAATCTCTCTCATTCTAGTTATTGAATGCCCAAACATGGATACTCCTCAGAATGGAAAATTAAATTGTTCTCATCCACATGGACGTTTTGCTTATAATTCCAGCTGTGCGTTCTCTTGTGATATGGGCTTTGTACGCATTGGGACAAGTCAACTTCAGTGCACAAATCTGGGAAAGTGGACTGCAGCCACACCCAGTTGTGAAGGTAAATAGAGAATACAATCTTGGCAGTTAGATAGAGAATCCAGTGCTATTTAGATGGTATGTAGAACACGAAACAGATTAAACCATACAGGAATACAACTAGATAAACAAATTCTATTTTATCATAAGGCTACATTAACAGAATTTTGAAAGTCTGAAGGTACAAGCGTCTCTCCTGTAGTTTTAACTATTTGATCCATAAGGGTAGTTCCTCTCTTAATTTCTTTCTTTGACCATAAGCCACTGGGATCTCCTGTTTCTCCTGTCTGATTGCTTCCCCTTTTTCTGCAAGGTCATTCATAATTCCATTACACCTCTTGTAAATCCAATAAGAAAAAAATAATCCAGGTCACTGTATGGACTTGACATTTCTAAGTTTCCTTTTGAATTTTAAAACATTTTGTAGACACAATGAGATATCCTTTCCCAAGTTATTCTTTTGCTCTGTCATTTGTAAATCCATTTTCAGTACCATCTCTATCTTGTTAAGTAAAATTTGTTCCATGTCTGTCAATCAGTAACATCTTTTGGATAGTCTATCCATGGAGGCAGGCATAATGACTGACACTGTGGACATTGTGTTAGTCTTCCCAATCTCTGTAAAACATCTATTTATCACAAGAAGCTGTTTGTTCTTTATAATTAATTTCAAAATATTATTGTAAAAGTTTCTGTACTCCAAATTTACCTGGCCCTTAGTCTGTTTATAACTTTGAAAGATCACAATCTTATTTAGTTTTGGGTTGTTTATTTTAAATTCTTTAAATTCTTAAGTTTATGATTAATATTTTCTTTCATTCAGAACTGAATGCACACCTATCAGGAGTTTTCCTGAAGGTCTCTAATAGTTTAAAAGTAGTTTCCAAAAGTGATTAGAAAGTGAGTTGTGGGAAACTTAATGTCCTTTAAAAGGCGCCAACTTTGGTTGCAAGTAAGAAAGCTATACTCATCTTGTCATTCCCCAGTGCTCTCACACATAGGAGACTGCTATCCTGCAGTCCTGCCCTCCTCTCATGCGAAGCTGCTATCAAAGCACACGTAGGCCATTTTCTATTCTCACTTAATCTGGGGAGGTTCCAAATAATTGTTCTACTCAAAGGTTCTTTGATCTTTGCTGTAGTCATCAGCTCCACTTTGACAAAGACCTCTTCAGCCCACTATGCCTCCAAAGTTTTAAAAGTGGGAAAGGGACCCCACCCAAGAGAAAAACATTTAAGAAACACTGCTGTAATGTAACACTAATGAAATAGCAGTAGCAACAATAGGATTTCATTTTCTTTTGGTTTCAAATTTCACACAAATCTTATTCAGAATTTTGGGAATATAGCAACCAACTAAGTGGCTCCTTAGGATATACTTTTCTATATCACAGACATGGAACATAGCTTGGATACCAGTAAATTCTAGTTGTTTATTCTGAAATAAGAGTGAAGTTGCAAAAGTCAGAGGATTTGGATACTTGTGCATAAGCATTTCCCTATGTATATAATATAAACACAGTACTAAAACTGTCCACATTTGGGTGTTCTTGAGGCATCTCAGATGTAACTCCAGTTAATTCAAACAGCACAATCACTGAGAGATTTTAATCTAATACACCTGAAAGGCATCAGATTAGGAAAGCGTGAATTGTTGCAAGGTTGCATTCTTTCCTTTCTTCCCAATATACCATACATTCATGAATTCTGGCCTTAGAGAGATGAACAATAGTTGCTGCTCACCTTTAGTGTAAAAACAAGGGATATTTATGCTGGAATAATTTTTGTGATTGGAAAAGTTATTCACAGCAGCCATGATCTTAATGATACTGATACTGATAATGATATTTGACCATTGCCCCAGTAGGTATCGCTACAGTGATAGTATGGAAGAATGGCTCTACATGGATGATTTTAACTACCGGGACAAGTGAAATAGTTAGACTGTGATTTTTGCTTTCAATCATCTATTCCACCTCCCAACAATGATAAGAAATGGAACATAATCTATAGCCATTTTTAAAGTGGTCCCTTACGACATTACAATGAAACAGAATAGAGCTGATGTTTTGCCTGCTGAAACCAAGGTTCTGTTTTCAGTAGAGATATTTCTTGTTATAAGGATCTTAAATTTTAGTTCAGAGGAACTCTGCCTGAAACTTTGGAGAGCAAATTTATAATGTATTAAGTTCTGAATTATGTATAATGAATTCTACTGTCGTCATTTTAAGGAAATATCCTCTGTGCTACACATTTCACTGTATGAATACTGTGTGTGTATGTCTATGTAGTAATTGTACACATATTACACATACATGTTCCAATTGCTGAGTACCCAATATTACACATATTAAAGGTAGTTCTCGCCTTACAACAGTTCATTTAGTGACTGTTCAAAGTTATAAAGGCACTTGAAAAAGTGATTTATGATTTTTTCAATGGGGAAGCCAGATTCATTTAACAACTGTGCTACTAACTTAAAACTGCAATGATTCACTTAACACCTGTGGTAAGAAAGGTCATAAAACAGGGCAAAGGTCACTTGCCTGTCTCACTTAGCAACATAAATGTTGGGCTCAGTTGTGATCATAAGTTAAGGACTAACTATCACCTTTGTTAAACACCCACATATAAAGTATAAGTACTGCTTATTATATCCACAGCTTTGTTTTGTTCATTTCAGCTGTCAAGTGCCCGTTTTTACAGAGACCTGCAAATGGCCATTTAAAGTGTCTTCACCCTCATAGCTATTTTGCATATGGCTCCAGTTGCAACTTTTCCTGCAATGCCGGTTTTCAACTGGTTGGACAGGAAACACTTGATTGCACAGCATTAGGAAACTGGACTCAAGAAATGCCTTTCTGCAAAGGTCAGTCTTAAGTACACTTTCTGGTAAGGGATACAGAAACTATCTGAGGCCAGCTGACAAAATGAATTGTCAAATGTAATGCTTGGCACATCTGTAAAGAAAAACTAGAGTGAATCTGATCACACAACTTACATTGTGATTGTAAGGGAGGCAAAGTGGGCTCACTTTTCCTTATTGCATTGTCAAGCTATCATTAGTAACCTTGTTTAGGGTCACCAACTCCTGCCTGAGCATGTTGACTAATCTGCCTAGTGCAGTGTTTCTCAACCCAGTGGTGAAATTCAGCCGGATCGCACCACATCGCCGGAACCGGTAGCAGAGATTTGAAATTGGCCCCACCCACCTGCCCCTGCCCTTATCCTTTCTTATCCAAGCTTCGGTTTTTTTCTTACTTACCTTAATCAGCTGTTTGGCTTGTCTATGGAGCTTTCCTGATGATCCCTGCTGCCTCTGGCGCCTCTAAAAGATTTAAAGAGCTGTGCTGCCGTGCATTTGGCGCACATGCATGCGCACTGAACCAGTAGCAAAACTGGTCAGATTCCACCCGTCTCAACCTTGGTGACTTTAAGATGTTTGGACTTCAACTCCCAGAATTCTGGGAGTTGAAGTCCCAACATCTTAAAGTCGCCAACGTTGAGAAACACTGGCCTAGTGTTATGCAAACAGTCGCTCATATTCATCAAAATCTGTTCTCATGGGCAGTTTTTTATGGTGACTAGGCCACCATATTGTCATATTATCTGGGACTCATTTTGGTTCATTGCCTTCAAAGAACTGGATGGGGTGTTTTCTGGATTGTCCTTCAAATAGACCTCAGTTCATCCTGACTGTGGCAAGGAATAAGTAGAAAGGTGACCACTTGGATATGTTAGTTTGCTAATTCCTCCCTAAGTGAAGGGGAGCAGCCTGCAGCTCTGAAGGAACCTATGAAGTGCTCTCTTTTGAAAAGACCACAGTATTTCCTGTGATCCTAGAAAGCCCCCCTTTTGGGGAAAGGTTGTTGAGACAGTGGTGATGGATCAAATATATAACACCCTAGAACAGTGTTTCTCAAGCTTTGCTGGATGGGGAATTCTGGGAGTTGAAGTCCAAACATCTTAACGTCGCCAAGCTTGAGAAACACTGCCCTAGAAGAAGCAGATACCTGTATTCTTTTCAGTCAGTGTTCAGGTCCAAATGGGAGATAAAGATGACTTTTGTCACTCTTCTAGATGACCTTGCTGGAGATAGTGTTCCTCTTCTGGTTCTTTTAGGGCTCTGTATGGTTTTTTTATTTGATCTGCCATGATGCTACCCAATTATATACTGCTACCCCATACTATAGGAGAGACACTGATGTTTTATCCTGGTGTCTAGAGACTGCAAAGATCTAGATGGGAGCAAATGGGTTAAAGTTGAATAGAAGCAAGACAGGGTAGCTGTTTGTACATTGGCTTCTCCACCAATCCCACTGGTGCCTCTGGATGGGCAGGTGCCACCTGTGAAAGAATAGATTCTGTTTGGGGATTCTTTTGGACTTATGGGCAGGTGCATGAGGTAGAGATGTAGAAGGATTTTGCCTGGCTACAACTGGAGCATCACTTACAACCTTACATGGGCAGTAAATTATGCCCTTATCACCACCTATACAGACTACTTCAGTGTGCTTCACTTGGGGTTGTCTTTAAAAACCACTTATAAATTACAGTATATTGCATCTTGAATGCAGCAGCCCATTTGTTAATAATCTCCAAATGCTGGGAGCATTTAACTCTCATACTATAGGCCTTGCTGTTATTACTGATTCAGTTCAAACTATAACTGAATTGTTGGTTTTAATCTATTAAGCCTTTAAAGACTTGGCACCAGTTCCTTTTAATAAATAATATTCTTCAAAGTTTACATCAACCAGAGTAGTCAGCTTAGCCGGTCTTTATTATGTCCACTAAATCATATTTGCTCTTCTATACTAAGAGATCAAGCTTATGTAGTTGACTGCCTGACTGGGAAGCATTAGATAGCTTTGTGAGTCTTCAAGCACTGTGCAGGACTTACTTTCAGAAGAGGAGATAAAACTTTAATAAATTAGTTAAATTTGCCTGTTTCCTTCCACTCAACTTGCAAATTATTAAAAATAGTTAAAATACAATAAATTTGCAATGCTGTACCTTCAACAAGCTGACTCTATAAAAGTGTGATTCTGAAACCACTTATTGTTGATAAAAGACAGGAGCAGAAAATAGCACAACTGCCTCTTTACAGTATGGAACTGATTGATTACCTGTGAGAACATAATTGAACAATATGCATTGTTTGATTCATCCAAAATGATGATATAGTTTATTTTAATTTGTACTTGTACCTGTTTTAGCTGTCCAATGCCCACCACTGAAAAAAACAGAGAATGGCAAAGAAAATTGCTCTAATCCTTATGGACATTTTGCATATTACTCCAGCTGCACCTTCTCCTGCAATTCTGGGTTTGAGTTAGCTGGATCAGAGAAGCTGAACTGCACAGATCAAGGAAACTGGACTGGAGAGGCACCCATCTGTGAAGGTAGGTTTTAGGAAATAATGTGGGTTGAAGGCTAGAAATGCTCCATCATGGTGGCTCATCTCCAAATCGAATGTAGCATTAGTTTTTAGAGCTGGTAAAGAGCTTCAGAAGGTGAAAAATATAATTGGTTGAGGATTGCAAAAACATGAAATAAGTATTTAATTTTCAGTAAGTCAATTTTCCTGATTTTTATAATGGCTTTGATCTTATTTTTCTAGCCATTATATGACTATTACAGCACACTGCCTGTTTCAGTAAGCTTCTTGGTTTATAATTCCGAACAAGCAGTAGAAATAACAAATTTGATATCTTTTCACATCTTAGCAACAGAAACACTTTCTGTATTAGTTTATTACAAGCATATACAACAGCATTTTTATTTTATTTTATTTTATTTTATTGGATTTACAAATCACCTCTCAGTGACTCTGGGTGCCTGACATAATAAAATAATTAAAATCAAAATACAATATGAAGTAATTCACCAAAGTACATATGCAAATGCTCTACGCAGAACACAACATTTATTTTTCATTGGTGGTTCTTTTTTTTTCCTCCTTTCCCCCTCTCTCCCATAAAGGAACAATCCTAGTGAATAAGCTACAGATATACTAATTGAGATTTAAGCATTTAGCACCAAAGAAACGGTGCTCTTCTAAAATCAAATTAAATAAATACATTCAGGTGATAAATGATAGGTAATGAACTTTCTGCAGAAATGACGCAAATAATTTTAAAAGCTTAAAATAAATGAGCTAGTTTCATATAAGCCTAGTGTTATTTTTTTTGGCCTGGTATCTAACATTCCCAGATGTTTTTAGTTTGTGAATTTAATGTGCAGCAGCAGCAGCAGCTCATCAGTCACTAAAGGCCTTCGCCTTCATTCACTCTATTATTAATTGCTTAATATTTTCTTCCCTCTGCCTCTTTCTGCAACATTTATAGATCTTTCTGCTAAAAGTTTCAATGTTTTTCACCAGCTCTCAGGTGCCCTGAATTACAGGCTCCAAAGAACGGACAGCTCAAGTGTTCTCAATCTTATGGAAACTTCACATATAACTCCAACTGCATCTTCTCCTGTGACATCGGTTTTAAAAGAATTGGGTCCAAAATGCTGAACTGTACAGCCACAGGAGAGTGGACAGGATTTGCACCGTTTTGTGAAGGTCAGAGAACTTACCACATTGAGCGTTATATACTGCATGAAATGCAGGAGGAAAATATCTGCAAGTAAACAACTAAGCTCAGAGAGCACAAAGAATTCCACAGTTCAACTACATATATTCTCTTCTGTTGGAATAGTTGTTTAATAAATGAACACACATGAACAGAATATATTAAGGTGGTTTCCTATTCTACTTCCTGTTACATATGGGTGACTTCTGTTCCTTCTTGGTTTCATGCCACATGGCTGTAATGTACATAACTGTGAAGGCAAAAAACAGGAATTGAGTAGCACCTTTTCCAATTAACAAGTATTATTAACAGCCACATGGTTTTGTGAGCTCGAGCTTACTTCAGCAGAAGCACAAAGTAGCAAAACAGACGTAGGATTTAAACTGGGCTATGTTTGGAATGGGTGAAAGGAAGACAGATTATACGTAAAACAGATTATAGGCAATTCATCATAGTTGTACTGTATATAAAAACCTAGTATGTTAACAACCCATTCTGAAAACGGCTGAAACTTTTTGATGTCTGTGAGTACAACACTTTCTCGCTCAATGGTTCTGTAGAATAGCAGATCTCAAAATGACTATTTTAGAAAAGTTTCGTTCAGTTTAAATCCTGCATCAGTCCAACACTGAAGAAGTATTGAGAGGTTTTTTTTCTTGCAATAACATCCCAACTATAAAATGCCCTTTCCAAGAAGCTTGCCTAATTACATGTACTTTCAGGTAAAACTGTAAAAAGAGCCATCCTGGGCCAAGTTAAATGCCACTACCACGCAGCAGTCTGTTCCTATATTTGATGAAGTGGGCATTAACATGGTAGGGATACTTTAGGCTCTGTGGCTATAGGTCAGGGGTCGGGAACCTTGGCTCTTTCATGACTCATGGACTTCAACTCCCAGAATTCCTGAGACAGCCATGCTGGCT
>JAEANM010007801.1:0-17458 GCA_017656035.1 Myanophis thanlyinensis | reverse complement strand
GCAGGATTCTCCCGCTCTCTTTATTATAATTGACAAACTGCTTGTCTCCCAGCACACCATATATGGGTACAGAACAGGTAAGCTAGGATGAGGCCCACAAAGAGAAGAAGCAGACTTATAAAGACATGATGCATGCTCACAGTTTGGGAAACAAACAGGGATAACATGAAGTCCTAATGCATGATGGCAGGTACAATATTGTTGTAAACTAAAACTTGGTGGGATGGAACCATTGATTGAAATATAATGCTAAAAGGATATAAATTATTCAAAAGAAACAGAACTGACTCAAAAAGAGGGGGAGGAGTTCCTTTGTATGTAAAAAATTGCTAAACCCCTATAGAAGTACACAATACTAGGGATAAAAGCCTTCTTGAAGGCATTTGGGTGAATATTAGAGGAAAAAGAAACTACAGGCCACTCAACCAAGCAGAGGAAATACAAGTAGTCCTTGACTTACGACCATAATTGAGCCCGAAATTTAAGTTGTGAAGTGAGACATTTGTTATGTGAACTTTGCTCCATTTGATGACTTTTCTTGCCAGTAAGTTGTCACAGTAAGTGAATCACTGCCGTTAAGTTAGTAATCTGAATCTTAGTCTTAAATGAACTTGGCTTCCCCATTGACTTTGCTTGTCTGAAGGTCACAAAAAGTGATCGCATGACTCTGGGACACTGCAACGGCCATAAATATGAACCAGCTGCCAAGTACTTCAATGGGGATCGTGGGGATACCGTAATGATCATAAATGTGAAAAATGGTCACAAGTTACATTTTTCAGTGCTGTCGTAACTTCGAACCAGCACTAAACAAACTGTTCTAAGTCAACGACTACCAACTTTTTGCCAATCAGTTGGCCAAGATGTGCAGTAGGGGGAATTTTAATTTCCTTACAACAATTTGAGAAACAAATTCTGTGGTGAGTGAGTTATCTAACAAGTTTCTGATCAGCTATACTAGGTTTAATCCTAACTGATAAGGATGAGATGGTCGATTGGTTGAGGGAATGGAAATTGCAGGAACTTTTAGGGAAAGTGACCGTGCCATATTACAATTCACCACAATGCAGGAAAAAGTGATTGATCAAAGTCAGATTGGTATTTTAGACTTTAAGAGAGCTGACTTTAACCAACTAAGAGAAAGATTAGAAAGGATTTCATGGATGGAAATCCTAAAAGGAAAAACCATCCAAGACGCCTGGGAAACTCTGAAAAATGAGATAATGAACGGTTAAGGGAAGTACCTAGGTATGGCTAGCCTAAAGAAGACAATAATTAGGGGGGACATGATAGCTGTCTTCTGGTACTTGAGGGAGGGGCTGTCACAAGGGGTAGACATTCTCTAAACCAGCAGAGAGGAAAAAGAGATCTGGTTTGGAACTAAGGAGAAATTTCCTGAAAGTGAGAACAATTAACAGCTCCGCCACCGAAGGTTTTCAAGACAAGACGGGACAGCCATTTGTCTGGAATGGAAGAAGGACTTGGGACCTCCAAGATCACTTCTAGCCCCCCTGACTCTTTGATTCTATGTAAGACAGACGGTATTCCCCCAAAGACATAGCTCCTCAGCAAGTACAGGTAGTCTTACAACTTACAACAGTTCATTTGGTGACCGTTCGAAGCTACATCACTAAAAAAAGTGTGGCGTATGACTTTTTCTCACACTCATCACTGTTGTGGCGTCCCAATGGTCATGTGATCAGAATTCATATGCTTGGCAACTGACTCATATTTATGATGGCTACAGTGTCCCAGGGCCATGTGATCAGCTTTTGGGGACTTCTGACATGCACAGTCAATGGGAAAACCAGATTCATTTAACAACCATGTTATTAACTTAACAACTATAGTGATTCACTAAACAGCTGTGGCAAGAAAGGTTGTAAAATGGGACAAAAGTCATTTAACAAATGTCTCACTTAGCAACTGAAATTTTGGGCTCAAATGTAGTCATAAGTCGAGGACTACCTGTACAGGCAGCAAATTTCAACCATAGACATTTTGCTCAGGAATAGCCTGACAGTCAGTATAGCTCCTTTGAAGGAGGAGGGGTCTTCGTCCAGGAGGCTATTATTTTCAATAAGGCTTAGAAGCTGCCCTTAGACTATAGTGCACAGCAAATGTTTACGTAAATACTTTAATGTCACCAGGAGGACATAATGTTAAATGAAGACATGGGAACAATGGACACACAGTTACTCAATGTTGTTCAAATTAAGGATTCACTTATGTGTAAGGGATGGTAACCATTTAACTAGGTAAAGATATCTTAGCCATTAAGTTAAATGATCCATGATCCACTTTAGAATTCTTTCTCTCTGCTCAGAATCAACTGTCCAAGAAAAGAAGCCTAACATTTAAAAATCCTGTTCTAGAACAATTGCTGTCTGCTTAAAATACAGAAGGAAGCAAGAAATGGGATTTCTGCCACTATTTTATAGGAACAAAGGAAGGTCAGATTCTTTACCTCTACGCACACTTCGGAGTTGTTCTTATTTCTGGAAGACATAGGCTCATAATGGAATCTTTACTCTCCAATGGTTATTAAATAAGGTTACTTTTTAAAGTTTTGAAATTCTATGTAAATTATATAATTTCCTAGAAAGGCTGAATAGCAACACATACAGATAAAATATCTTGCTATGTATGTGGTTTGGCATTACATTACTTGCAGCTTCAGAAACACCAGAGGTTTTGAAATTAGTGTGGTGTCCTCCATTGTTTATGGAAACTAAATCAATAACTATTCAATAACTATTTATTCAAAAATAATTTTCAATAATATTCAAGCAATTTGGAATAGTGATACACTACTCAATCGATGGCTCCAAGTATTAAACAATAGTAGACATATTTCTTACAGCTTGTTTGATTCAGCAAAAATATTTTCTTAGGGTCTATTGGACTCCTCAGAGAACGTTTGAAAAGATTAGTCCCCACTGTTTTTAGGTTAGAGTTGTAATAATTCAAAGGAAAATTGGTACGTTACAGACTTGTCTCTTTGTAATTCCAAATTAGATAGTTTTTCTATGATGATCTAGGTTCTTCAAATGCAGCTTCAAATAAAGCTTAAATATGTCAATACTTCATTAAATTATATTCCCAAACCTTGACATTTTTCAATCAATTAAGAACTTTGGATATACTGTATCATGCTTGGATTGTTTCAAAAAAAGTGATTCATGGAAGAATGGTTTATCCTCAATTTTAAAATTTGGCTTAATAAATTTGTCAACTTTCCATCTTTAAATTAGCTTTGTATCAACCAACAGACAAGACTATATGTTCATATAATTCAGACTGAATTTGCTGTTAAAAATTGAATCACAAGTTGGGGAAAATAATGGCCAGAGAGTTATAGTGAAGAGGCTCTACAAAAACAGATCACAGGAAAGATCAAGAAACTGGTGAGTAAATCAGTTCTTTGAATCCTCTCTGGACAATGAAAGGGAAATCACCCACATGTGCTATAGACAGCTGCTCCTCAAAGGAGACTGCAGATCAGGACTGAAACATTTCTTCTTTATTTATTGGCTTATAACCTTATAGGGAATGAAAAATTATTAAATTTGTACACATGCATACATTAACTTGCCTATAAGGTTGGCAAGTTAAATATTTACATGTTTTTTGTTATTTTTATTTTTGTTATTTTTATTTTTTAGTTTAGCAAAGGATTTATTCTTTTCACATTTCCAGATAGTTATATTTTTTTCTTGGCTGATAAAAGGAGAGTTGGTAATGTGGAGATTATTGTAAAGACTGAATGTGTATCAAAATAAGCAAATATACTATTACACTTTGCCCTCTTTCTTACATAGAAATGAGAGTTGGGTATATCAAAAGTACTTTGCATGCAAAGGGAATGGGTTATTTTAAAAGTATATGGTAAAATAGAAAGTGTCAAAAATAAACAAATTGGACTGAATGTAAAAGTAAGTGAGAGATGTGAAAGAAATATATTTAAAGAAAAAGAATGAAAGAATATATATTTATTTCATTTGGGCAGTATCAGACTACAGGGTTTACACACACAGAGAGAGAGAGATGTAAACCCTTACAGTCTAACACTAACAATGAAAGAAATACATTTAGATGGTTGGGTCACATACAGAGAATATATGTTTAATTTAACACCTTTTCTTTTATTGCATTCTGAATAACATTGCTTCCCTCTCCCCCCCAAAAAAAACCCCAGTGTGATGGAATAATAACCTCTAATTGCCAATGTGCAGTTTACCTGTTATGTAATTCCATGATACCATGCATGGGCTCTGACATTATCTCAAGGAAGCAATCGAAGAATTGGTCATGACTCAGAAAGAACAGGGAAATCTGAAGTTTGTTTAAATGGGAGTTTTATTTGCAGAAACAATCCCGTAAAAAAACCAGTTCAGAAAAATAGTTAGCGCTTAAGAAAGTGCCAAAACGGGAGGGGGGGGGAGGGGGAGACTTGAAAGGGGTAATGAATGAATAACCCGACTGATTTTCAATTCCGAATCGCTAGGCCTCGACCCTCTCCTATCTCCCCCCATCATCATCTGAGCCCCGCCGCAGGCCTTCAGCATTTGCCCCCCGGAGGTCTCCCCCCGCCTCGCCACGCGAACCCGCCAGCCGACCCTCCTCGGCTCTCCCTCTGCCCCGAGTCCCCCCTCCCCACCCTCCGAGCTGCGCCGCCTTCGAGGGCTCCAGCCGCACCTGCCCCAGGGAGCACCTGCCGCCTTACCTGGCCAGCCTTGCCGGTGTAGTTGAAGGAGTACAGCCTCTCGGTGCCTCGGTTGACCGTCCCGCTGAAGACGTGGTCGAACTGAGCGGCGTGTTCCGCGGCGGCAGGACGAAGGCGACTCAGCTGCGCTCTCGGCGGCTGCAGCAGCGGCTTCTGAGCTCCAGCCACGGCCAGGAGGAGCCCGGCCAGCCCTGCCCAGCCGCTCATCTCCGCCGAAATGGAAGCAGAGGCTGCCGAAAGGAGGGCGACGGACCGGGGCGAGTTCGGCGAGCCCGGGGCCTGGCGCCCTCTGTTTACTCGCTACCTCGCTGCCTTCCAGCCGCGGCCGGCCGCTCGCCGCGCCCGGGGCTTCCCACGCCCAGATTCTTCCTTGCCACCTGGCTCATTTCAGAGGGACATCCGTAGTGGGTCGAGGCGTGGTCAGTAGATCTTCTCGTCTGGGTGGCGAAGCGAGGCCGGGTTTCTCCGCGCCGATCTCCCTGGCCGCAACTTTCAAACAGGACGAGGCCCCCGACGGCTGCAGAGTCTCGGCGTTGGGCACTTGCGCATCCAGGTTGAGGGATCGCCCGCGCCGAGTCCTCGGTGCCTCTAGAAAGGAAGGAAGAGAAACGGCCAGGTGAAGGAAGCGCTGCCTGCCTGCCTTCCTGCCTTCCTTGGCGGAACGCGGAGGATGTACCGGTCGAACTGACGAGTGCCCAGGAAGTGAGCGGCTTCTGCCGCCGCTTCCCTGTTGCCGGCGGTCTTCGGCCCCCGAATTTCTGTCTGTAGCGCGGGAGCGTAGCTCGTCATTGACCGGGACTTCTGCGCCCCCTCCCCCGCTGCGCCTGGCGTTTACGGTGTTCCTTTCGGCAGAAGAAGAGGAAAAAAAAAATATCAAAATTCCGTGCTTTTTTCACAGGAAAGCTCCTAAGTGCGTTATCTTGTCCGTGTATCTTGTCCACAACTCCTGCTTCTTTGCCTTTTGTAAGCAATGCTTTCGACAGGGTTCGTTTTTAATAGCAAATTTTACACCTGTATCTACCCCCCCCCTTTTGCTTCTAGGTAAGCAGGTAATCATTACGGAATTCAGCAAGGTGGAGTTCTGAGGGCCATAGTGATTTGAGATGTTGGTCTAGGGAGAGCCCTTACTGAACCCTGCAAACTTAATTTTTTTACTTGTATTTATTTATATTTCATATGTCACCCATCTCCCTGGAAATGCTGTGAGATGTTGGACCAGTCTGTTCTACTTCAAAAGGTTGTAGATGAGGCAATGCTAGATGAGCCACTGTCACCTCCTAGAGCAGAGGCAGAATATAAATTGTAACAACAATAACAATAACAACAGTGGGGACTGGGAAAATAGGTTCTAGCCCACCCTAAATAATGAAAAATCTCTGGGTGAGTTTGATCCTGATAGTGCCTGAGTTTGTTCACCTTGGTTGTCTGTAATTTACTCCAATCTTCTGAGTTTTCTCAACACACTGCTAGGGTTACATAAGATTAGGTTACATAATATTGTAGGCTACAATATGGTTGTAGTTAGGTTTGTAGTTCAGTGTTTCTTCTGAACACAGCCACCTCTCCCTGTGTCAAAGGTTTGTTTGCAGGCTGATAAATAGGGAGAGAAGAACATATGCACATGTGGGTGTGGGGACAGAAATCAATAAAATGAGTCAAGTGGTAGAAATTACTTTATATGGGGGGAGCAGGATCCCCCAAAGCAAAGCTCCCTAAATTTCATTTGGTATCTCTAACCTCCCTGCCCCCCCCACCCCAGTAAAGTCTTAAGAACAAAGAATAGATGCGAGTACTATAATGAATACAGAATTTGGGCCATTTACCACCCCTGCATGCTTCCACAGGAACAAAAGGAGGGTGGGGAGAGACTGTGAGGAGACATAATTGTTATTTTCAGGTATCTGAAGGTTGTTATTCAGAAGACTGAGAAAAATTATTGCATTTTGTTTCAGAAGACAAGAAACAACAGGTCTAAATTACCTATGAAGAAACTGATTTTGTCTGGGCATCAAGAAAAGTTTCCTAACAGAGCAATTCAGCAATGGAATAGATTCCAGAGTTGGAAGCTGGTGGACTTTCTGACACCGGAAGGGTACTTAGCAATTTGGCAAGGATGGTGTAATAAAGGATGTTTTGTATTGGACCAGGATCAACTAGATATCCTCTAAGGTCCCATCCAACCTATTTATTCAATTCCAAGATTAGGTGCCTCCCAAGTCAGTTTCTTTCTCTAAATCTGGCCTAAACCCTAGTGGGAATAATTCTATATAATCAGTTTGCCCGCTTATGCTTTATGATTTTACTTTTCAAAAGGATATTAGGAAATGGTCACTAGATATTTAGGAATCCCACGAAGACCTCTTCTGAAAGCAGTCAATAATGCTTGGTTTAGAGGAGTAGGAATCTTCTTTTAAAGAATAAATTATGGACTGCACTATCCAAGAGGTCCTTTGCTGTTTGAGGCAGGACAACAGTGTCATATCCTGCATTCAGCTGAGCTGGCAGATCCTTCAAAACATCAGAAGGCAACAGAAACAGAGAAAAGGCAGAAGAATCCACAAGGCAGCTTTGTCTTCCTGGCTTTTGTTCCCTTATTGGTCGCCTGGAGGCTGATGATGGTCTGTGGCCTACTCAGGGGAGCAGCTGCCAGTGTGCTTCCAATCTCTGGCTTGAGGGCAGAAAGCAGGCACTTTGCTCCATAAGGGAAAGCAGATGTCACATCACCCACACTACCAGCCGATATATACAAACATGACCATTGCTGAGGAAATGGGTGAATAATTACCTTGGTGAAGTCACGGCTCTGTCTTTCACTGCCTGATTATGGATAGAAACCTTCCTTTCTCCCCCTGTCCAATAACCATGTGATTAACCCCAACAAGGTGAATTTGGTATATTGTGCTCTATGAGGCTTGACATGGAAAAGCTATTCTTGTTCCGTTATGACTATGTTTGAGGAGCAAACTAAGGCAAATTATCTTTTCTAACTGTATATTTGAGTGGTTGCTACATAATCAGAAGTTATGAAATAGCTACCAACATATTACACAGATTGTGAAAACAGATTTCTGAATTGTAACGAGGCAACCAGCTTCACTCAAAACTCCTACCTGTAACAGAGCACAGGATTTTCAGCCTCCCACCACTTCCTGTTTTTGTTCACCAGAAGTGGGAAACTGATTGCATAGGTGAAGGGAAGTATTCAAAAACAGGGTCTTCTGTCTTCTACTAACAATCTTGAGAGCCTCCTTTTCTCTGGAGAGGTTCTTGCTTTCCCTACCCTCTTGGGAAGTGGGGAGGTGGGCTGTTTAACATAGAGTTTCTCAACCTCAGCCATTTTAAGATGTGTGGATGCAGGGGGATTCTAAGAGCTGAACATCTTAAAGTCGCTGAGGTCGAGAAACCCTGGTTTAACAGCAGAATTTTGTCTGTCTTCATCATCACCAATGTTTTGCCTCTCTTAACATCAAATTGGCCACTGCAGGTGTTTCAGACAGTAAAGGCAAAGCCGCTCCAGAGGGCCTTGATGGCTAACAGTTATCATTATAAATTGCAGTATTGTATCTGAAGTAATTTATATATGGTTAGGGTCAGGCTATGTTTATTATTAATGAGCCTCGGTGGCGCAGTGGTTAGAGTGCAGTAGTGCAGTACTTCTGCTGTCTGCCAGTTCAAATCCCACCAGGCTCAAGGTTGACTCAGCCTTTCATCCTTCCAAGGTAGGTAAAATGAGGACCCACATTGTTGGGGGCATTATGGTAACTCTGTAAATCTCTTAGAGAGGGCTGGAAAGCACTATAAAGCAGCATACAAATCTAAGTGCTATTGCTATTACGTCACTGGGGATCTTTTGTAGGGCACGCAGTGACTTAAGATGCTGGGCTTGTCAATGGAAAGGTTGGCAGTTCAACATCCAATCACCATGTGACAGGGTTAATGCCTGTTACTTGCCCCAGCTCCTGCCATTGTAGTAGTTCGAAAACATGCAAATGTGAATAGATAAATAGGTACCACTTCAGGAAGAAGGTAAGAGTGTTCTGTGTACCTTGCCGTATAGTCCTGCTTCCATATGACCATGGAAAATATATTTGGGCAACACTGGCTCCCTCGGCTAAGAAACAGAGATGAGCATTATTCCTAGAATCAGACACTACTGGAGAGGAGAAAACCAGCATCTTTTGCAGGGCACGAGGGAGGACATTTACTAGTTGCTTTCCTTATCATAGATGCTTTATTATTTTCTCACGAATGAAGGCGAATATACGAGTCCCAGAATAATGTTGCAGGATCTGACCTGGGTCTGTCACCGGGACCAGAGGTTTTGTCTTCCAAACTTTTGGATTCATGCTGGAGCCCATCTCAGCAAGATGGGTTCCAGTAAGAGCCGAAACCTCAGGAGACAAAACCTCTGGTCCCAGTGACAGACCCAGATTGGTTTATTATTATTTTCTGTTCTTTATTTTATATAATGTTCAGATCCCACATCAAGTATTCTGTCCAATTCTGGGTATTTCATTTTAAAAAGGATTCAGATGAACCGGGACAAGTTCAAAAAATGCAGTGGGGATGATCAGGCAGCTAGAAACTGCGGTAAGTCCTATGAAGACAAATGGGAGGATTTGGGAAAAGAACTGAGGAGAGGATATGATAGCTCCCTTGAAATATCTGAAAAAGGATACGTCACAAGAAAATCAAGGCTCTGCTGTCTGTTCTTACAGAACGCAGAAAAGTAATGAAAGATTTTAATTACAGGAAAATAGTTTAAGTCCCCCCCCCACTGCTCCTAAACCTGAATCAGAAAAGACGAAGTCTTGATGTAAAGCTAGCAATCCAATCCTGTAAAAAAATTTCTTTGCTTCTGAGACAGAGCAAACAAAAGATACTATTCAATGAGATCTTACCAAAATCACTGGAAAACTAATTGTTGGAGACCCATGTTTATATATATGATTCCTATTGTTTTTATTACTTTTTAAGTTTCTTAATGGCAAGACTGGTTTGACAATGAAATATTTTCTCTAGACTAGAGGCTAGTTGGGCTTCCCTCAGCCAGAAGTCTTCTAGCAGAGAATGGCATCTGTTGGGGATGCTTTAGCATAGGAGGTAGCTTACCAACCTCGATGGCACAGTGGTTAGATGCAGTACTACAGGCTATTTCTTCTGACTGCTGGCTGGCTGCCTGCCTGCAATTTGGCAGCCCAAATCCCACCAGGCTCAAGATTGACTCAACCTTCCATCCTTCCAAAGTGGGTAAAATGAGGACCCAAACTGTTGGGGGCAATATACTGACTCTGTAAACCGTTTAGAGAGGGCTGTAAAGCAGTATATAAGTCTCAGTGCTATTGCTATTGCTACCAAATCACCCCCATAAGTATGAAAAAACTCAGTCCAGTCTTAGCTGTCCATATGGATTATTTTGGCAGTTTTTAATTCAATTCAATTTAATTCAAACATCTAACAGAATAATATAAATAATCCCTCCTTTCAACATGTAAAATTTATTGTGTCATTTTCTGTATTTTCCCTCTTCCTTCTGCTGTTGCAGGCACTGTACGGAGCTGATATGATAAAAAAATGAGCGCTTATTTTCCCTCGCTGCATCAACTTGGCGTTGATTTTCTAGTAGTGATTGTACATATTATGATATTTCCTCTCTGAAAAAAGAAAAGTTTAAAAAGTTAAAACAAACCCAGTCATACAAATAACCAGCATATTTGTTTAAAAAAATTACTCCTACATATCTCAAAGGTGCTTTTTCAAAAGGCAACTGGACTAAGTTTCTTCTCTGAGGAAGAAGACGTTTCACTTCTCATCCAGGAATCTTCATCAGTTCTGACTAAAAACCTTTGAGACAACTATGATCTGGGTGACTGAGAATCTCTAGTGACCTTTACCCCTACATATCTATACCCTATATGCATATTTATTCAGGTAGTCATTGAGTTACAACCACAATTAAACCCATAATTTTAGTTGCTAAGCAAGACAGTTGTTAAGTGAATTTGGCCCCATTTTACAACCACTC
Source organism: Myanophis thanlyinensis (assembly GCA_017656035.1). NCBI lineage: Eukaryota > Metazoa > Chordata > Lepidosauria > Squamata > Homalopsidae > Myanophis > Myanophis thanlyinensis. Next base: position 6,707 of record JAEANM010007801.1, on the reverse strand, counting down.
TTGATACAGTTGTTAAGCGAACCACTTGCACTGTTCTAAATAAATGCTAGTGGGCCAGCATCTAAATTGATCACATGACCTTGGGGATGCTGCAACGGTAGTGTGAAAAACAGTCATAAGTAATTTCTTCAGTGCCATTGTAAATTCAAACATTCAGTAAATGAATGGTAAGTTGAGGACTACCTGAATCTGTATCTTCTACTGTATATCTATACCTGTCTCTATATCTACACATACACTCTTTGTTGACCCGTTGGACCAAATTTGTGAATATTTTTTATCTGCTTCTCTAGCAACTTCATTGCTATTAATAGTCAGATACCAAATTTTGAAATCTCAACTAATGCATCTATTTTACATGAGCTGACGTGTATTTCATAGTTTCCTCTGTAAAATGTTCTCCTTGTTTTCTGATGTGCTTATACTACACTTTGTATGGACTGGAAAAAGTTAAATTTCCTGAAAACTTTTCACCTCTATGATAGGAATGTGCTACCTGAAACATCGTAATACCTTTGATCTAGTTTCATGCAGCCACTCACCACTAATTTCAAAGGCTCTTTTACTAGCTATCATTTCAGATCATTGGCAATAACTACTTGCCCATCAGATTCTGGGCTCATGGTCCACTAATCACAGTATGAAACTGCCTCCTTAAACAGTGTTAAAGGGCACATCCTTATGAGGTTGCCTTGGGAACTCTATCCCACTGCGTTAGCAGCCTAAAGACAGTTAGAGGTTTTCATGATAAAGTTGTGCTTTTAGTTTTCTCCTGTTTTAACTTCAACATCTCCTCAAGGATGCCTAGGGAGGCCATGGCTAGTGATTGCAACCTGCCCAGCACTTGAGGCTATTGCAAGCATAGCTTTCCAGGCCTTCTTGGGCTTGCATGATGACAGGAGAAACCAGGAGTGTGTCACCCATTGTTCCGGAAGGTGATTGACACTTTTCTCCCCTGCCTGCTATATCCCTTTTTCAAGCTGGCAAGAGAAGCAGGGAGAGCTGTTTTGAAACATAGTTCTTGCTCTAATCTGCTATCCCTGGTGATTTAATCCCCCTTGTTCATGGGGGGGGGGGGGGGGGGGTAGCAAAAGTGGAAAATGGTGTTTTTAAACATGAACCACTTTGTCTACATCTTTCCTGCTGGTTCAAAGGGGGAGAGAGAAAGAGACAGAGGGGATAAATTGTTTAATCTTTTTTTAAAAACATGTCCATTAGTCTTCTGGAAGATTGCCTGTTTTCCAAGTAGATTACCTTCACTACCCCAACCCACCCCAATCAGCTGTAGGACTGCCTGATGTGGTAGGGCTGGAATGGGCCACTTTACTGCAGGGGGTGATGTAACGTTCTGCCTGATAAAGCCAACATTCCTGCTTACTTGGATAGAATCAATATTCCTATGCAGACCACCCATTCCTGCTGATTAGTTAATTGGATCCACCCAATAAAGCAGGAGAGCACTAGTTGATAGACCAGGCAAACACTGATCAGCTAACCATATTTTGATAGCTGTTCTACCATCTGTGAAAACTTGTCTTCTCCTCCACAGATTGCCCTTCTAAGAAGAGCATCATTTGCTTTGCTCACTGTTGAGGCAGAATGAGATTAATCAATGAAGGCAGAATAGAAATACCCCAGCACGGTTTTGTAATGTTGTGTGGACTGGAGGAAAGCACAACAATGCAGTCATGTGGAAGAGCCCCCCCCCCCCTCCAGCATAGTGACTTCCTCGCATCATCCAATGATAAAAAAAAAAACCTGTCATTCACCATTTACAGCATTATAGCATTTTCAGTGTCACCTTCTGTCATTGCTGTGGCAACCTATCAATAACAACTATTTTTCCACAGCATTGATTAAACAATGGTGTGAGATGTTACAAATCACTAATGCGGAACAAAATATTATTGCTATTTTTCTACCGTGGCAGATACTCTAGAAGATCTTGCAAATCACGAGTGCAGCAATGATCTGTGATGAGAGTGTCAGAAAGATAAATAATAAATAGGGCCATTTACAACTGATATGTTGGCTCACTAGCAAATAAGTTTTCTAAGAAACTGGCCCTGAAGAGAAGAAAACTTTTCCATTTTGTTGTAGAGATATTCACAGGTTCATAAGCACCCAAAATTTCAGGATAATTACTTACATAATCTTATATATCAATACAAATCACCACAGAAAGTGGCCTAATGCTCTCTCATCTCAATAGAACTTACTTCTACATAACTAACTTGCCAGGAACCATTTTGTTTTCTCAGAGAGGTTTAGGAGACTCAGCTTGAGTAGCTGCATCAGTAGCACTCCCACATCTTTGAACTAAGTATACCAATCTCAATTATTAAGTACACTATCAATTGCTATACCAGAAAATAACTTGTTCTGTTTTTTGCAAAAACTCAGGGAAGATGGAGCTATGCATATAAAAAATAATAATTGGGCCCCACTTTCTGTCTACTGTTTGAGAGAGAGAATAAAACACTTTTGGCATTCTAATCATCTTTTCGTTAAAGTTGCCAATTTTACTGACAATTAAGTTTCTTTGAATTCAATGGAATGTATTTCTAAATATGTATTTTTAAAACTGAGGTGTCAACCAGCATTAACTGAAACGAGAAGCCAGTTTTCTAACTAGGAATAAATGACACCTTGTTGAGCGTCAAACCAGAAACGGCTTTTAAAATACCACAACTCTCAATCTGAGCCTTCATGGCCAGGATTCATGAATATTCAGAATAGTATGGAAGTTTTTACTCCTTCTTCTTGCCTGGAAAGATGGCTAATCAGATAGCAAGAGTTGATCCAGCTGATTATTTCTGTTTGTGGCCAAGCTGTTTTCAAGAAACAGGAGAACCATATAGGTTTACTACCGGTAACACTAGCTCATGAGGGAACAATCTACACAAATTGTTGGTTTGGTCTATGGTTCTACATGAGTGTACATCTATCCTTCATTACTCCTAACATTCATCACATCTTTGTTTGTCTGTATTTCCCTCACATACACTACTCTAGAATTTGGGAATCTGTAATATCATGGACATTCCTGAATATAACTGCCAGAATCCATTAACCATTATGATTGAGATGTATAATTCAGCAACATCTTAAAGGCCAACACTCATTCTTGCACTTTCACCCTCCTCTTTGTTGAGCTGCCCTCTCCTTCATGCCCTTGTATTCTTGACCAGTCAATGGGAAGAAGGAGAAAGCCATATGCCTTCCTGCTAGCTCAATAATTTGTTTAACCATTTTCTACCACTGAAAGACAGCATCCTGGGCAAAGTTGCTCAGGAAGAAGAGGAAAACAGCTACTCTATCATGCTTAATCTGTCCTTCTGTCTTTGCTTAACAACAGATTTCTTCTTTCAACCCCCAACAGAGGCTTTCAACAAGAGATCACTAACTTGGAACTTTGTGGATGGACCTAACAGGTCTGTTGAGCACATCACTCTCTTCAATGTGACAAGTGTAGATTTCATGCAGCAGCACAGGATAATGTAATGTAGATACCACTCGGTGGGACCCATCCTGTTTCTCTTCCAGAATTTCTGTTTTGGAATAACCAGAAAGATCCTCTTCCTTGCGGTTACGCCAGGTTACCTTTGGCATATGGTACCAGCCTGCTGAGATGCACTTGGCTACAAGTGCATCATCAACTGTGCTGAACTGCACCTGTGGCTCTTCAGCATCTAATTGTGAGAAGTGGAAAAACAGAACAATTAGTAATAATCTAATTACAGCTTTGTAACAATTGCTCTGAGATTTCTCGAATGTGTTACACAGCAGGATTTCCAGAGCTTGCATTCTTCATTTCCAATAGTTATCCATTCAGTAGAGGCAGTGGACATCCAGACTGCAGTACTAGAAGAGCTAAAGTCCTAGATATATAGAAAATATGATGTGATAAATTCTGGATTAGAACTTCTGAAAATCTGCCATAGGATATTTTTCTCAGTATTAATAAGATTCATTTTATCCTAGCTATGACTTGCATTTTCTCAATTTCTTTAGAAGAAAAATATGAAAAAATGGTAGGACATAAATTGTGGGTGTGAGAAGGAACACATTCTTTCCAGAAAATTAATCTTCAAAGCTTCTCCTTTACTTATATAAATACTTCTGTTCTACGTTGATAGTCATGTCCCTTGTTCTCTGGTTGCTTAGTTTCAAGTTCACCTCTGACTCCTAGAAATATGCCAGTTTATTGCCTTGTTATATTTTTGTGGATTATCACTCATTTGCTGCTGGTCATATATTCTGTTCCTCTAACAGTTCCTCTCTTACTTGCTGCCCATATAATATAAAATAGGTTCCTCTGTTTATTTTCATAATATGACAGGTGGGAATAATGCAGCTAGGCTCAGTTTTTGGTATATGCTTAGAAATAAAATGTTCATTTTTGAAAGGTCAGTTAAAATTGCATTCCTCTATATTTATTACAAAAAGAAGACTCTTATTGATCAAATAATGTTTCAACTTGGAAACAACTTCACCCTTTTAAAATATCTTCACAGGGTGATCCTTTAGCCAATATTCATGATTAATTCTGTAAGGATTTGCTAAGATTTGATTTGCTTAGACATGCAAGTTAAGTTCTCCTAATTAAGCAAACCACTTAACCACTCCAGCTTATTCTTCTGTTGCTATTTCTAGTCCTTTTCAGCTGAAGGATAAAATATATATTCAGAAAAAGATTCTGCATTTTACTTGACATATCAGTAACTTCTATAGCATTCTGGATTCTCTTATGTTAGTAAGAATAATCCTCTTGAAATGTTAATGCTTTTAATGTTATCAAGCTCAGGCTCCGTGCATATGTTTTAAAAAAGCAAGCTATCTTATAGAAACGAAGTTGTAAAAGAAGCCATTTCCCAAAACTACCAAAGGTCATGTTAACAATGGAATTTTAATATTTCTCACCATTTGGAAGTAAGATGCACTATTGTCAGCAATCTTTTAAGAGACCTTAAGATGAAAGGCCTCACTTTATCGTAGGTCCAGTGTTCTAAAATTGTTCAAAAAATTGTTCGAAAAATCACTTACCCTTCATGTTCTGACTCAATTTTGGTTGTTTGTCTAAAGACTGAAACCAAGAATTTTTGAGCTGCAACAATTCTGCAGTATGTACAAAAATTGTTGGAATCTTAATTGATTCTTAGTCTTTTTAACAATATGCTGTGATATTTTTAAATTTTAACTACTATCTTTTATTCTTCGTTATTGGTTTTACTGCATATTCTACTACCTATTGCTAAGTCATATATCATGTATCTATCATTTGACTTGTTTTCTAAGCAAGATAAAGTAATAAAAAAAATCTGGTGAGAAGAAATACTATATATTATATTCACTTTGAAACATGCATTCTTCTACAGAAGTCAGGCTTATTGTAGAATAAAGAGATAAAATTCATAAAAGAAGGGGAAAAAGCCTCAGCAATTTATAAAAGATAATTCACACAGCACAGTGCTGGTGTGTTAGCTATTTTCAACTGGGCAATACTGAAAAACAGGCAAGCACTCTTACCTTCCACAACAAGCTTCATTTTCCTTAACCCTCTGCCCCGTGTATTAGTGGCCTTGCATATATACATGGCCTCGTCAGAAAATTGAACCTGATCCAGCATGAGGGTCAGGCTGCCCTCTGGAATCTCCTCCTCATCCACCCAGACTCTGCCTTCATAGAGGGAATTCCGTTCTTCCACTTGCTCCATGTTGTCGCTAAAGCTATATATCACCTTCGGATAAAACTGATAAAAATCATGAAGTCCGACAAAATATTTGTAAAAATCATCGTCTTCTACTTCGTGTTCCTCCTTGATATCTTCCCTCTCCCAGGTGAAGGATAAACCTTCTGTGCTATCCACAAAGGAGAAATGGCAGGGCAGCGAAATGTTGTCGAATGGACGTACCCTGAACACATCCATTGCATCTAGATAATGGAATAACCAGCTTAGATTTAGCCATCAAGGACAAAAATTCATTCAATCAATCAATCCATCAATTGCTGATATGAACCTAATATTTCCCATACACTACAAGGATTAGATAAGCTATCTTTTTGTCAACCATTTGTAATTTAACTAAAATAAATAAAATACAATATACTATATAATTGCCATATGTTATTTTTTAGATCAGTTAGTTGCATTCCTGGTACAGATCTCCTACTTACTGACCATCTTGCTGAGCTTCTTCTTCCTCATATACGCACCTTAGCCCAACCTAACTTGGAAAGAGGAGTATCTATGATATTCCTTGGGTATAATTTATACAGCATCTGAGAGCTCCGGGTGTTTCTATCAGCAATAATTTCTGGCCTTTTCCCATCATAAGCTTTGAAAAGAAGGACTAGGGTTGACATGATAGCAGTGTTCCAATATTTGAGGGGCTGCCACAAAGAAGAGAGGGATCAACTTACTCTCCAAAGAACCTGAAGGCAGAACAAGAAGCAATGGATGGAAACTAATCAAGGAGAGAAGCAATCTAGAACTAAGGAGAAGTTTCCTGACAGTTAGGACAATTAATCAGTGGAACAACTTGCCTCCTGAAATTCTGAATGCTCCAACACTGGAGATTTTTAAGATTGGGCAATCATTTGACTGAAATGGTTTAGAGTTTCTTGCTTGAGCAGGAAGTTGGACTAGAAGACCTCCAAAGGTCTATTCTGTTCTGTTCTGTTCTGTTCTGTTCTGTTCTGTTCTG
>JAEANM010007800.1:0-17458 GCA_017656035.1 Myanophis thanlyinensis | reverse complement strand
TTTAATAGTATTTTTAAATATCAGCCAATTTAATTGTTTTATATTGGTTTTTAAATTTTTGCCTATATTTTTTACTTTCTGTAAACAGCCCCGAGTCCCTTGGGAGAGGGTGCAGTATATAAATTTAATAAATAAATAAAATCACTCAATATGCCATAAGAATTGATATGTGCTTGTTTCAGGCTGTGCTAATTAAACCAGGGGTATCAAACTCAAGAGCCGGGAGCTGGAACTGACCCATGGGGTACTTAGATCTGGCCCATGGGTCTGCCCTGGAAATAGCAAAGGACTGGCCCATGGTGCCAGTGCCAGAAAAAACAGAGCTCATGAGGGCTACAGGCAGAGATTGCAGGATGCCAACGCAGCAAAAAACAGCTTGTAAGGGCCGTGGGTTGCCATCCTGAGCTCCATTTTTGCTGGCAGAGGGTTGCAGGATTCCATTGCAGCCGAAAATGGATCTTGGGAGCCCTTTTTCTCTGGCAGAGCGCTCAGGCCACCACAGGTGTGCCTGACACAAGTGATGTTGAGTTGGCCATGACCAACCTGCGCCCCCAAGGTCAAATACAACCCTGATGTAGCCCTCAATAAAATTGAGTTTGGCATCTCTACTATAGACTATGTTTCTGAATAATGGAAATGGATAAGTCGGAATAAAGCATTTCATGGAAATATAAAGACATTATGCTTTAATGAATATCAGAAAGGTACTTGAGATTTGTCATCATTTTTGAAGTTGGCAAACTATTTGTCTTTCCATATGTAGAAAGCTACAACAGACTCCCAATTTACAATCATTTTAAACAGTTTAAAAGATAATCTTCACCTGCCCCAGTGTTCTTCCAATTTTCAATTTATTATTCAATTTGTATATTTCTGAAGAAGTAACTGGCATTAATTTAAATAACAAATTACTATTTTAGGAGTTAACATGTCATGGTTGATTCGCTACGCAACCCTGTTCACAACCAGACAATAGTAACAGGAGGGGAGAGGAAAAGCATTGGAATTTAAGGGAGCCTTGGAAAGGAAATTTGGAATGCAAGTGTGCTGACTGGAAGGCTGAGACAGACCCGACACCCCAAGGTTACCTGTTGGGAATGTCCAAGGCAAACAGAATGTTCCCAAAACAAAGCAAATGCAAATAAATGGTGGGTAATGGAGAATGGGAAGTCTAATGGGAAAAGGGAATGTCTTCCTATGCCATTTGTGTGTGAAATTGTTAGATCTGGCTTTTATACTTCAGTACCCATATGGAATCTTCAGTAAAATTACATTTTTGTTAAAAAATATCCCAGGAGCTTCTTTTGCTGTCTAACCCAGTGGGACAGTTGACGTTAAGCCAGTTCTCATAGAAATAGCATATCTGGATCCCACCAAGAGGTCAAACCCAAAATGTCAGCTATGGGCAAAGACTTGGAAGAGAAGAAGCCAGACGAGGCCTCGGTTGGGAAGATGGGCACTACCTCAGGCCGGAGCAAGAGTGCTGCCAGTCAGTGCACGCCTGAAACCAAAGAGAAGTCCAAGTAACCGGCAGCAGCAATTAAGGAGTGAGTGACAGATATCCTGTACCAGGAGCTAAAGACAACAAATGTGAGCAAAGGCTGGGCAATGAATTGGGCAAGGCAGTGGAGGCTGAAGACTCTCTTCTCCCTTCTGGGGTCAACATGGTCCGAGGTGGCAAGTGGATAGAGAAGTGACTAGCCAAATGGGATGAATCCACTGAGTGGAAGTTCCTGACCACCGGCCATAGCCCATCCATGGAACAGTTGAGGGAGAAGTTTGGAGGGTTAGAAATTCGTGCTGCAGCAATGCCAGGAGATGCAATCGCCACCAGTGGGACAGGACTCATGAAAACCTAGGCAGTCTTGGCTACTCCTTCTATTCTTGGCTGGTGGCACCAGTAGTTGTGGCTGCAACCAAAGCCCTAGCACAGGTGGCAGCGGCAGTGAGATTTGCCATTCCTCTGTTGCAGCCAGCAGAGCCAATGGCCCTGGCTGTGGTCAGGGTCCCAGTACAAGCAGCCCTGACTGGGATCCCAGAACTGGTGGCAACAGGCAGTATTCAGTCCCAGGGATTCATCCTGGTACAGAAGGAGTGCCTCGGCTGGTCAAAATATGCCATGAGGGGCCGCAGGCAGCCCCCCGCGGCCCATTTTTTTGGCCTGCCCGACCTCCAGAAGTACTCTGCTGGCCAAAAGAAGGCTGTGCGGAAAACAGGCCATGAGGAGGCTACGTGCAACCTGTTTTTGGCCAGCAGAGTGCTGCAGGAAGACTGGATTGGACTGGATTACAATTATGTGGCCTCAAGTAAGTGCCAGGTCTGGATAGAAAACAAGCAACATCCTATGTTAATACTACAGTTTAATGCCAGATTTTACATATTGTGGGTCCATTTAATCTAAAATCAACAATCTATAATTGACAGCCATTTCTATTTATTATCCTGGAATTTTACCTCTGCTGTTAGATCTTGTATTATCATGTTATTTATGCTATTATATTTTATTATTATTTGTATAATAAAAAATACAATAGTATAAATAGCTTTTCTGCCTGGAAAAACAATTTATTATTAAATAATGAGATATACTGTAAATTTAGAAATAAAAAGTTTAATGGAGTATGAAAAATAACTAATAAATGTTTGCTCATAATATCTGGTAGAAGAAATAGGAAAATGGCTATAGTAAAAACCTGTGGAAAGAAAAAAGGGAAAAAAATGCATCGTGCCTATGTCAAATACCCAGGCCACGCCCATCATGGCCACGCCCACCCCCAGACACATACATACTTGACCCTCTGAGATCAAACACAACCCTGATGCGGCCCTCAATGAAATCTAGTTTGACACCCCTGGCTTAGCTCACTTCCTGGCTAAGCCTGGCACCACATGGAACATTATGGAGCAATATACCCAGACAATATGGCCCAGATCCATGTCATTGCAGTCAATCTGGAAGAGAGTGCTTTGGAGTGGTTGGTGTCACTGCATGATGAAAATGTCCCAGAGCTGGATGATCTCAACACCTTCATGCAAACCCTGTGAGAGCAGTTTGAAAACTCCATGGCAGGCTGGCGTGGAAGCCTGTGTCCATGCCCTGAAGCAGGAGAAGTGATTGGTAATGGCGTACATTCAAGATCTCCGCTGCCTGGCCAGCCACTTAGGAGACTGGCTTGAATGCTTACTGGTCTATTATTTCCGACAGAGATTGAACAAACAATTGTACAGGAATTCCCTACTCTAGGGAGATGGAAGTGTGGTTCAACCTGTGGACATGGTACCACGTGGCTACCAAGATAGAGATCGACCTGATGGAGTTCCATGAACATACTGAGCTGGAGAGTCAGTCCCACTGCCCTGTGGAGAAGAGAGTGGCTCTTAGGAGGAGGAAAAATGCGGTGGGCCTATAGCCAAAGAAGAGAGACCCTGCCTGAACCTTGGTGGCTGCTTCTGCTGCAGAAAGGAGGGGCACCAAGCTGCCAAGTGTCTCATGCCACTGCTGATGATCGCTCTCCCGCCTCCGAGCCAACCAAAGAAAAAAATTCCAGCAAATCCAAGGAAAAAAATGTCATGAAGGGCAACAAGTCATGGAATTTTCCCTTCCATCTAGTGAGGGAACAGGAACTTCGACTCCTGCCAAGATGGGGCCAGTCTTCTATGATATCAACAGTGAGGGAGAAAGTGACCTGTGATGGTAAGTGGCCACATCGTCCCTATGACTGCTAGGGTGGAGATTTCAGTGTCCTCCTTTGGAATAAAGGGGACCTTTAGGGCCCTGTTGGATTCAGCGTGCACAAGATGCCTGGTCAGCCTCGAAGTGGTAGGGAAGCTAGGGATGAAGCTAAAAAAGCCAAAGAAGCCTATAATATTTTCCAAGCTAGATGAATTGATAATGGGTGTAGTGTCAATGACCCACCTAATCGAGTCTGTGAAACTGAAAGCTGGGACCCACACAGAAGTTATTTGATTTATTGTAGCTCTTGGGATAAAGATGCCATAGTCCTAGGCCTGGCGTGGTGGATTAAATGTAGCCTATCTGTTGATTGCGATCAGGGTGGATTTGATTTAAGTTGATTTAAATCAAAATTTAAATCATAATTTTAAAAGAGAAACTGTCATCTCTGTCCTGCAACAGCTCCTTCTCTGATTTGCTGTTGGCTCACCGACAGTCCCAATATTGCAGAATATACAGCCTCATGCTACATAACTAAGCTCCATTACATGCTTAATAAGCTAAATTATTAATGTATCTTAAATAGAAAACTATCTTTAGATAGATTTTTTACTCCAAAAGCATTTATTAAAATATATTTGATAAAAATAAAAAAAACTGAATTAAATAAAATAATCCAATTTTTTATTTTTTTAAAAAATCATCAATTTTTATCCACCCTGATTGGGATAGAAACAAGTGGTGAATCCACTTGGAAAGTATCCAACCTGCAAGAGTTAAAGTGCTAAGAAGCTGCCACATGCCTGCAGTTAAACAAAAACAGAAACCACCAATAAATTAGAGGGAGGAGATAGCTTAGAGCTGTGGATTCAAAGAGTATTGCGATCTAGCCAAAGTCTTTAGCAAGGAGCCTGACACAGTTCCACCCCATTGCCCCAAAGAGTGTGCAGTTGAGATCGTGCCTAAGGCCAAGTTAACCAAAGCCAAAGCTATATTCAATGACACCCAGGGAGATGGAGGAGCTCTGTACCTTCATAGACAAAAATTTAGCCAGGTGCTCCATTTAGCCAGCCAAGTCCAGGATGCCCCTGTGCTTTTTAAAGAAAAGAAAAATGAGTTCCTTAGGCTGTGCGTTGAATATAGAGGGCTAAACTATATGTGTGGAAACTATGTACCCCCTTCTGTTGATGAAGGACATGCTGGGGCACCTCACAAAGGGGAGGCTATACATGAAGCTGGACTTGAGGGAGGCATGCTATCAAGTGAGAATTACAGAAGGGAATGAATGAAAAATGACATTTAACTGCCCCCTGGGCTGCTGCCAGTTCTGAATGATGCCATTTGGACTGCAGGAGCTCCAGCAATGTTCATGCGACTGATAAATGAAGTCCTGCATAAGCATGTGTATAAAGGAATCCTGGTGTACCTGATTGATGTATTAGTCTATACCAAAACCAAGAAAAAGCATGTGAAATTGGTCAGAGTGGTGGTTGAGAAACTGAGGAGGGTGCAACTTCATACGAAGTTGTTCAAGTGTGATTTCCACAAGACCAGTGATGGTGGAATTGAAATTGCCAGTAAATTTCAGGCACATTCACATAGTGTTTCACTGTAGTTTGTTAAAGCCCTTCCATAGCTTACAGCTGAGGCTGACCATTGAGCCTCCTACCCCATGGATAGAAGAAGAAAGACATTTTGAGATCAAGGGGATACTTTTCAATGTTACAAGGGGAAGTTGCAGTATTTAATCTTATGGAATATATTTCCCTTGGCAGAGGCAGAATGAGTAATGTCAACAAATGTCCATGCCCTCATGCAGAGGTTCTATGTTAGGTACCCAGACTGATCACAATAGATTAATTAGTGCAAAGAGACCATGATATAATACGTATTTGTTTCCTTGTAGGATTAATAATCTTTTTGGATGGTCAGTGTGTCATGGTTGACTCATTACACAGCCCCGCTCACAATCAAACAACAGTAATGGGAGGGGGAAGGGAAGGAATTGGAATGTAAGGCAGGGTTTTGGGGGAGGGGGATTTGGAATGCAAATGTGCTTGCTGAAAGCCTGAGATAGACCCCACATCCCAAGCTGACCGGCTGGGAACATCCGAGACAGACAGACCATTCCCAAAACAAAGCAAGTGCAAATGATTAGTGGCAATGAACAATGGGAGATCCAGGGGGAAAAGGGAACATTTTCCTATGCTGCTTGGCATGACATTGTTAGAACTGGCTTTTCTACTTCTGTGCCTATATGGAATTTTCAGTAAAGTTATACTCTTGGTAAAAAATGTCCCAGGAGTTTCTTTTGCTGTCTAACCCAGTGTGACAATTGACACAGCATGCAAAAATGCCTTTTCTAAACTTTGACTTCAGCATGACAATCCATACTTACCGTATTTTCCAGCGTATAAGACGCATTTTTACCGCAAAAAAGTGGGTGAAAATGTCTGTGTGTCTTGTACATTAAATGCTGCCAAAGCCCTGCCCGCCCACCAGCTGTTTTTTGTACTCTGCATGCCCCATTTTCAGGTCTTTTTTCAGCCTGTTTTGGGGCCCATTTTCGGGACCTTTTTTTGGCCCTTTTTTGAGGCTTTTTTTTTTTAAATGGGCCAAAATAAGCCCCCAAAACAGGCCAAAAAGCCTCAAAAATAGGCCAAAATAAAGTCCTGAAAACAGGCCAAAAAGAGTCCCGAAAATGGGGCACGTGGAGACCAAAACCTTTTTTGTTGTTGTTTTCCTCTTCTAAATCTAGGTGTGTCTTATACTCAGGTGCATCTTATACACCGAAAAACATGGTATTTCTTCACCTTTAGAGAGCTCACTATTAATGTCAAGAAATTTGATAAATTGGATCAGTTTAGTCTGTTTCTCTTGCAGCATTTACCTTTTTTCCAAAGTTAATCTTTCTGATTCAAATGATATAGCGTGGCTGGTAAAGTTGGATAATTAGTAATACTATATTCCTTGCAGAGTTGTTAATCTATTCATCTTGGTAAAGTTTTCTTAAGTAGGGAATATTTATATTAAAGCAAACTTTTCAATAAAATATTTATAGTAGATATCACTTTACTAATAATCTGGTTGTGTTAAATTCTGTATAGCAAAAATCCTACCAAATGAAGAAACATCCAAACAGCACAGGTTTGCTGAGAATTCAATGGATTCTGCACTTAATTCAGTCATCGTGTCAAGTCCTAACAATCAGAATTCCAATAAATATCGTACCTCAGGGAACACAGCCTATTTTAGGCATTCTCTTCCTTCAGTATCTGCTACCTCAAACACAGCACCAAATCTACAGAAATTAAGTGCTATTGGGAACAAAAGTTATTGTGAAATTGCCAGAAAGAAAACAAAAGTTATTATGAAATTGCAACAGAGGATTGAAGGTATTCTCGAGCTTTTCTAAAAGTCCATGCTTTATTTGTTTGCACATCGATATATATATTCATGAAAAAGGGCTCTAAAAGCACTTTATTATTCTAAGTTTATAAAAGGAGTCAGGAAATTTAGCAGACATATTCAAACCAGAATTTTCATTTTGCTCTACTGACATTTTTAGTTGGCACAGGCTGTGGGTAATTAATTTAGCATTTATTGAGGGAGGGAGGGAGGGAGGAGAAGAGAAATATTTTTCTGTTTTCTGCTTCTGGATTTCTCTTTGAGGTTATCCCTATGTCTTAATTGAATCACAACATAAATCAAACCATAATCTATTATTTTTGCCAAAATGAACAATTGTGCTTTGTTTTATAAATGCTATTATACATGTTGTTCCTTGAAGGAAAATCCAATACAAAGTTTTAAGAATAAACCTATGATTAATTACTAATAGAAACAAGCTACTATCATGGCCTTTCTAACTAAGTACTCTCCAGGTGTGCTAAAATAATTTACAGAATGTTCAACTGATATTTTGGAAGTCGTCATAAATAGGAATTTGGAGAGCCAACATTTGGAAGCCACCAGATTGGGAAAGATGCCTTCCCATATTGTGTATGTGTGTGTCTAATGTATAGGTCATCACTGCATTAACAGTAGTCATATTTTTAGATTACGCTTATAAAATGGAAAAATAATGGGTACGTGTATGTTTCTATTCACCAATAACCAAAAAAGCTATTTTGAACATGTGCATGTATCCTCAAAATGCCTTGGCTATTTCTCCAGCTTCTTCAGTTTCATCCTTTTGTGTGTTTAAGCTGCAAGTTCTAAAACAGGACCTGAACACAATGCACAGGAATCTTCGTGTCTCTTCAGCAAAGATCCTTCAACATGGTCAATTGATGAAGTAATGCAATTTGTAAAAGAAGCAGATCCTCATGCATTAGCACCCCATGCCGAACTCTTCAGGAGACATGTAAGTAAAGTACAACTTATTTTTAATAGTGCGTAGAATCACATGAAATACAAAAATTCCAATACTTTCCTGAAATCAGATAGGCTTTTTTCCTCCCAAAGAATATTGAAAGCATAAAGCCACCACTGTAGTTTGCACTAGGAAAGAGTTTTATATCAATGTATGTGATTCAGAATTATCCTTAAAAATGAACTTAGTCCTGATGTCCCATGAATTCTTGCTGTGTTTGGGGAAACTATTATTAATTACACAAAAACATACAGAAAAAAAATTAGAACAGGAAAATATAACTTGATATGTGAAATGTTCTTCCTGCTCTGTCGAAGAATTTGGTAGGATTAAAATGGATTCTAATTAATTTACCTATTTATTCATTTCTATTTTCTAAACTGATACCATATATGAGTAAGGTCACTGGGATAATGTTATGGGGCAAATCATTTATTTATTAGAACTTCTATTTATTAGGACTGGGAAAAAAAACAGATTGTCAAATTCCAGATGCTGCTTCCCCCATCAGAATCAGAAGTCAGGTGTTCTTCACATTAGAAAGGGTTATGATGGATGTGGATTGGGTAGACCTGAAGGTCTGGAGATGTTTCAGGCCACTAATATTTTGACCTTGAAAAAAGTGTTAAATGTTTATCCATCACCAGCATGGAGAGAGATTCAGTGTAGTTCTGACAGTTAGTAAAATGTTTAAACAAAAATGGAAATTGACAGAGCTTCTGCAAATTCTGACAGATTCAGGCTTCTGCAGATTCAAAGCAGAATAATTTGCTTTTCATTTGGTGTGTAAACTTTGCTGTTCCTACTTAAAATGTTGCAGCATTTATTTATTTAACTTGTATGTTACCTGATTCCCAATGAACCTGGCAACTCACAACAAACAAATTATAATTAAACAGTTTAAAGATAAAAGATGGCAAGTTGAGAAACCAGATGAAATGACATGAGGGGTGTCATTCTCCCTCCCCAAAGGCTTGGGTGAACTTTTTCCTGAGGTCACAAGATCTGGACAAGGTCCTAACGTTCCATGTTCTGTGTTAAGTAAATGGACGATGTAACCATACCAGATCCAAAGCTTCTTTGCCTAGATTGAGTCATAATAATGCATCTCTCTATAACTGATTCTGTAAATAAATTAGAAATTGTAATATACATAATATTATATAATTATAAATTGTAATTTTTATAATATAAATGTCCAGTGAAAATTTCCAAGACGTTCAGATTTGAATTTCTGTTTTTCTCTTGGAAGAGATGATAATGGGGGGGAGAGAGTTGTGTTGTGTCAGTCTAGAGTAATATTCTTGTTCTGAAACTAGTCATTAATTGTTGTCATCTTGTTTCCTTACAGGAAATTGATGGGAAGGCTCTTCTATTACTGAGGAGTGATATGATAATGAAGTATATGGGTCTGAAACTGGGCCCAGCATTAAAACTGTGTTATCATATAGAAAGACTTAAGCAAGGAAAGTTCTAAGCAGCAAATGCACAGTAATAGTTTTGTTGCATTTTAGGTAGACAGCCAGTCAGTTTCAGAAAGAGAACAATAGGACTGAAAATTGCCTGATCGAATGGATCAAAAAATCTCACTCAGCTCACAATGAAATTTCCAGCATATTGTTTCAACTAGTCTAATCAAAAAGAAATATCCTAAATCAGCATTGTTTTACAGATACTTCTTAAATGTGGAATTTAATGTTAAAAGTTTCACATTGTATTTAATAACTTTATAAAATATGCAGGGAGGAAGTAGTGCTAAGAGTATGTATATGAGAAGCTGAAAAATACATTCTAACCTCTTTAGCTGATGCATTTTCATTCAGAACCAAAACAGCTGAATTCCAAAGGATCTTTACGTTTAAAAAAAAATCAAATGTGGAGGCTTTTTGTAAAAATGGCTGAATTTCTTTGCTGGGATGAGGGAAGTATTATTTTAATTGATTAATTCTTTAATTAATATAATCACATACATATCTTATATGAAGTAGATTTCCATAAAAACAATAGCCATATACTTGTAAGTTTATGTTGTATGCAAAAAACAAATAATATCTTTTTTTTTTACAAATTTAAATTATGAAAATACATTTTTACAATATGTTGACAATTTAAGGAGAAAATGTCTTTAAGAAGAAACTTCTTATGGCTGATTTGAGCAGCAACTCCCAAGTGAGCAAATAACTTAGTTTGGTTATAATGATATAAGAAATGCATTGAAACATTCCATCTAGCACATACCTATATTCATGCCCTTGTATATGTGTGTGTGAATATATAAATATATATTTTGTACATAGTGTTCAAGTTTTTTTAAAGAGTGTTTTAAAGGTATTTTTGCACTGTGGCAGATGATAAATTGCAGGTTTTTAGTTCGTTTTAAATAATAAACGAAATGTCTATTATACATTTTATCCCTAGTTTATAGGTGTTAATATAATCAATTTGTGTCTTGAGACCAATCATATTTGTTCCAGTAGAACATAGGGTTGAGATTCCCTGATGGGGACCTGGTGAAGTATGGAAGATAATTGTCTAAACAGATTTCCTTTTGCATTCTAAAATAGGGTGACCATATTTGGTTTCCAAAAAAGAGGACGGGGGGGGGGGGGCGACGGGAGCGGGGCGGCATGGGCGGCATTTTTCTCCCTCCTCAGCCAAAAAAGAGGACGGGGGGCGGCGGGGGCAGCGTTTTTCTCCCTCTTCAGCCGCTTTTAAAAGATGCACGGACTTCAACTCCCACAATGCAGTGGATTCGCTGGGCCCAAGGGGAAAAGAGCCCTATTTCCCACGCGTCTGAGAGCGGCCGGAGGTTGAGAAAAGGCTTGCTGCTTTCTAACCTATGGCCAGACCAGCATGCGCTCCATCGTGGAGGGGGCAGCTCCGCAGCGGCTCTTCTCCTGCCAATCCGGAGCCACTTCTTTTCCCCATTTGCCCGGACATGACATCTCCACTTTTACGGCCAGTCTGGGGCGTCCGGGTAAATTTATAAAACCCGCCCGGACGCCCCGGACTGGACGTAAAAAGAGGACATGTCCGGGCAAAAGAGGACGGTTGGTCACCCTATTCTAAAATATGGTTTTATGCCACCAGGAAGGAATACAATGAAACCCACTATCTTGTGTAGGATCCAGAAGGATTTCAGCAGGTGTAGAGTTTCTAATTAATTGCAAAGCTTTACCTTCTGTCATCTTTCACTGCATGTGAATGGTCTTTGCAGTATGCGTCCTCATACTATTCATTAATGCCTGTTTGGTTTGTTTCTCATTTCATGGAGATGGGGAAGGGAGCAGAAGAAATAATTAATGGACAATTCATACAGGGCAACTTCTGGCACTTTGCAGTGTTCCTGAATTCTCATGTTGCACTGAGCCATTTTATTCTGGGAAAATATCTGGAAAAGAATGCGACGATCAGGGAGAGGTGATGCTGAGTGTCTTTTTTTTTACTTTGCCTCTCTAACATCTTTCAGATATAAAAGTCAGTGACTTCTTTTAACAAAGGAATTGAATTACACTTGGATGTATAATTCATCTGAATCTTGGTGCTCTACCTATAAATTGCAAAAAGTGTTGATAATAAAATACTTTGCCATCACTGCCAATATAATATCAGGGACAATTTATGTACTTTTGCTGAATAGAGGATTCTGTTTGTCCAAGTGTTGCTAGAAAACATATAGTCCTGAAAGGAATGCAGTTTTTATATTTCTTACTGCCATTTATATGGAAAAAAACTTCTAGTTAAAATACAGATTTGTTGTTTAAAAATACCTTGTTTATTGTACTAGTGTATTTATTAGTAATACACTAATTATTCAGGTTTAGCTAAAATGGCAAAATTGCAAACTGTTTTTGAAGCAGTTTCTTTAAATTACTGAAGCTGAATTTAAATGTGATCACTTTGGTGATGCCCTATTTTCTGATGAACTGGCATTCATATTATATCAGCAAACTTTGCTTCTCATAAGAATGTACAACAATTCCAACATATAACTTTTTTTAAGTATTGCAGTTATTTATATATTCTCAGGTATTTAAAAATAAGCTCTGATATTTTTCATATCTTTTGATGCCTATTTGTCTCAAAGTTACATAAACATACATATGATCGCTTGTATTTGGCATATAATTATTGTGTGTGTGATTTTTAAGAGTGACATATATTATGCCAATGAACTTCCACTGGTATCATGGGATTTTTTTTTTGCTCTTCATCTTGCATCTGTATGCCATAAATTTGTTCCAGAGATTTGAAGAGTGTGGGAGAAAGTAGTCAAAGTTGATACTAAGTAAGACATTTAGTATAACTTATTTCAGACATGGTTAAAGGATATTTTAAAAATGTATTAAAATACCAAACAATCTTGCAAAAATCTAGTTGTTTTCTGTACTGGATTGCAGACAAAATGTCACAAATGTTATTCAAGGAATTTTATATGTTAAAAGTGGTTATAAAACAAATTCTTATGAGGTTTCTTTTATTCATTTTACTAATATGTCTTTGAGTAGTGCAAATAACATACTACATCATGTATATAAACCTTTGTATGAAATACGAATGCCACTGAAACTTTAACTTCGTATATGACATGATGCAAATTAAGTTAGGTATATTTTCCATTATTTTCAACTAGCTGTTCTCATCTAAAGAGAAAATAAAAGTTGCTTGATGTTTACTGGTCAATTATTTTTATTATGTAATGTCTTAAATCTGTAACTGACTAACCTCATTACCCTGTTTGGTAGTTACTAATACATCAATTAAAATATACTTTGATTAATATAAAATACATGGCTTGAAAGGATCTAATATTTACAGAAATAATCTGAGTGAAATTCTAAATGCTGGTGTTAACATGATTTTCACCTTCCTTAAAAAATAGAATCTGCTAGGCTGGATGTGAATACTTCTTGAAATAGAAGGTTTTTACAGATGGTTGTAATGGTTTTCAAATTAAATAACTTGTGCTTAAAAAAATTCTGAATCGTCTTTTTGCATAATCAAAAGTAATAGTTAATGGGGAGTTTACAGAAAACTTTAATATAAAAAGGCACAAGGATGTCCATTATCTCCATTATTATTTATATTAACATTGGAAGTGTTAAACCGAAATATTAGACAAGATGTAGAAATAAAAGGTACAGAGATAAAGAAGGAAAGAGAAATTACAAGCATATGCAGATGATTTGATATTTATATCTTAGAGGAACCGTTGGAAACTAATCCCAGACTAATGAAAAGAATAGAAGAATATGGGGAAGTAGCAGGATTGAAAATAAATAAGAAAAAACTAAAATAATAGTAAAAAAATCTTACAAATAAACAAAAAAATGAATTGGCAAAAAAAAAAACCAGATTGTCAGATAGTTTAGAAGGTTAAATATTTGGGAATATAACAGAAAGATGTACAATAATAAAAAAAAAATTACTATACTAAACTATTAAATGAAACTGGACTTGGAAAAATTTGCAATTATCAATGTTAGGAAGAATAGCAACTATAAAAATGAATATTCTACCAAAATTACTTTTTTGTTCCAAATGATTCTTATAAAAATAGAGAATTTTTTTTTTTGATGAGCCAAATACAATAATTTTGAAATTTATTTAGCAAGGGAAAAAAGCTAGAATTAGATTGAAAATCTAAAAATAATAGAGGATTTGGATTACCAGATTGGGAGTTATATTACCAAGCATGTGTATTAACATAGGAGAAAGAATGGATAACACTCAGACATAAAAGACTATTGTATTTAGAAGGTCACAATCTGCAACTAGGATGACATACTTTCTTACGATATGGTAAGAATAAAAGTAAGATATTTTCAGAATTGCTATGTAAGAAATGCTATTTTTAGTATGGGAAATTTGTGGTGGCCACAAATGCAAATGCAATTGAGGTACAATAAAGATGCTCAGATATATATATCTACTTAATGTGGACTATAAAATATATGCATCAATAATTGCAGAAAGACTGAAAAGATTTCTAAATGAATTTATACACACTGATCAAAATGGATTCCTTCCTAAGAGATAGATTAAGAATAATATGAGAATGATTTTAAATGTCCTGGAATATTATGAACAACATCCTGGAAAACAAATAGAATTGCTTTTCTTGGATGCACAGAAGGCTTTTGATAATGTGAACTGGCAATTTATGTTCTCACAACTGGAAGAAATGGACTTTGGGGATAAATTTATTGACATGATTAAGGCAATATATCATAAACAAATGGCACAAGTTATGGTAAATGGAAATATGACAAGAAAATTTGAAATACAGAAGGGGACAAGGCAGGGTTGTCTATTGTCCCCGCTCTTATTTATTTTAACCTTGGAAGTGTTGAACAGAAATGTTAGACAGGAGGACATAATTGAAGGGCTGAAGATTAAAAAGGAAAAATATAATTTACAGGCTTTTGCAGACGATTTGGTTTTTATTTTAGAAAACCCCCCAAAATCAGGACCTAAACTGTTAGAGAAAATAGATGAATATGGAGAATTGGCTGGTTTGAAAATGAATACAGAAAAGATTAAGATGTTGGTTAAGAACTTAACTGCCACACAGAAAAATGATTTGGTGGACAAAATGGGCATTCAAATAGTAAAAACAGTGAAATATTTAGGAATTCTTTTAACAGCACGATGTGGATCAATAAAGGGAGATAATTATGATAAACTAATACAAGCATTTAAAGTAGATATGGAAAATGGAAACATTTGCAGTTATCATTGATGGATAGAATAGCTGTTTTGAAAATGAATATTTTACCGAGGTTACTGTATCTATTCCAAACGATGCCGATAAAGTTAGAGAAAAAGCTTTTTGACAATTTAAACAAGATGATGATGAATTATATATGGCAGGGGAAAAGAGCAAGGATAAAGTTAAAATTGTTTCAAGATGCAAAAAATAGAGGGTTTGGATTACCAGATTTGGAATTGTACTACCAGTCCGTAACACTCTCATGGGTTAAGGCAGGGGTGGGCAATTACGGCTTCTTCATGACTTGTGGACTTCAACTCCAGAATTCTTGAGCCAGCAAGTCATGAAGGAGCCATAATTGCCCATCCCTAGGTTAAGGAATGGATAGAACTGAGAAATAAGAGGTTATTGACATTGGAAGGTCATGATTTACAGTTGGGATGGCATGCTTTTTTATGGTACGTGAAAAACAGGATCCATGGATACTTTCAGAGACATTATGTAAGAAATGCATTATGGTTAATGTGGGAGAAAATAAGACAACAGCATTATTTGAAAATTCCTGTATGGCTATCCACAACAGAAGCATTTACACACCCAAATTTGGCGGACTGGAGAAACATTATTAGATATAAAAACATTTTAAATGTAAGTGGGGAACTCAAAACAAAGCAAGAATTGAATGCACAAGGGATCGATTTGTCTTGGTATACACAAATGCAAATACATTACAGGTATATGAAAGACTTAAAATTATATGGGTTTTACAAAGAGCCAACAGAACTAAATCAGATAGTAAAAGGAACAGATGACAAGTTAATAAAGAAGATTTATAATTATTTACTGAGTAGAAAATTAGAGGAATAACAAGTTAAAGAAACAATGATTGCCTGGACAAGAAATTTTGGCTACACAATAGATTTAGAACGATGGCAAAGACTGGGAGAGAAATTATAAAGCAACAGTGTCTACAGCTTATAAAGAGAATATTTATAAAATGTTCTATAGATGGCATTTGCCACTGGCAAGGTTGGCAAGGATGTTTAAAAATAAATCAGCCAGATGTTGGAAATGCCACCAAACACCAGGGTCCTGCTATCATACAGTATGTGGTGGACCTGCCCAATGGCAAGAAAATTTTGGTCAAAAATGCATACATGGTTAGAAAAAAATGACTAAGCAATATATAGATTTGAAATCAGAGGTTTTCTTATTGGGAATGACACCAGAGAGTTACAGTAAAGACAATGCTTATTTGATAATACATGTATTATCTGCAGCGAGAATAGTATTTGCACAGAATTGGAAGCTTGAAAAAACACCAACAGAGGGAGAACTGATTTTAAAAAAATGGAATGGGCAGAAATGGACAGATTGACTATGGAAATTAAAGAAAAAGATATAAATGAATTTAACAAGAGATGGGCAGCTTTTTACCAATGGTTAAACAATAGAAACAAGAAATAGTGAGAAAAAGTGATATGATGGCTAAATAACACAAGTTAGAGAGAAGACAGGAATGGAAAATTGTTATATTTTATGGTATGATAAGAGGTATAAAGATATGGTTGTACGGTTAGGAGATATTAAATAATAGATTATACCAGAAGAACTATGTACTCACTCAAGCAGCACGCAAAATGATTTATAATGTGAAACGATAAAATGTAAAATAAAAAATATGCATTAAAAAAGGTGCTCAGATATATGGTTTTTATAAAGAGCAAACAACATTTGACCAAAACTGTTCATAGAGGATGAAAAGTTAATTAAGAAAATATATACAATATGTCACTGAAGTGAGTACACTCCCTCACATTTTGTAAATATGTAAGTATATCTTTTCATGTGAAAACACTGAAGAAATGACACTTGGCTACAATATAAATTAGTGAGTATACAGCTTGTATAACAAGTGTAAATGTGCTGTACCCTCAAAATAATGCAACACACAGCCATTAATGTCTAAACTGCTAGCAACAAAAGTGAGTACACTCCTAAGTGATAATGTCCAAATGGGGCCCAAAGTGTCAATATTTTGTGTGGCCAGCACTTTATTTTCCAGCACTGCCTTAATCTTCTTGGGCATAGAGTTCTCCAGAGCTTCAGATTGCCACTGGAATTCTCTTTCACTCCTCCATGATGACATCACAGAGCTGGTGGATGTTCGAGACCTTGCGCATCTCCACCTTCCATTTCAGGATGCCCCACAGATGCTCAATAGGGTTTAGGTTTGGAGATATGCTTGGCCAGTCCATCACCTTTACCCTTAGCTTCGTTACGAGGCAGTGCTCATTTTGGAGGTGTGTTTGGGGTTGTTATCATGTTGGAATATTGCCCTGCGGCCCAGTCTCTGAAGGGAGAGGATCATGCTCTGCTTCAGTATGTCACAGTACATATCTGCATTCATGTTCCCTCAATGAACTGCTGGGAGCACTCATGCAGCCCCACACCATGACATTCCCACCACCATGCTTGACTGTAGGCAAGACACATTTGTCTTTGTATTCCTCCCGATTGCTGCCACACAAGCTTGACACCATCTGAACCAAATAAGTTTATCTCATCAGACCACAAGACATGATTCCAGAATTTCAATTTCAAATTTATTGGTCACATATACAGTCATACATGGTACGATATGCAGTGAAATGCTTACGCAACCGTGGGTAAGTTAAGGTAGGAAGGGAGGGTGGGG
>JAEANM010007799.1:0-17458 GCA_017656035.1 Myanophis thanlyinensis | reverse complement strand
CATGAATAAATAAATAAATAATAGGGGAAGAAGTAGTTCAGGTATGTAAGCCCAGTCACCATACAAAGAATTCTTCAATAGGTTTTTGGCATATGAACCAAGATAATCACATAAGAACCATAGAGGTACAGTGGTTAGAATGCAATACTGCAAGCTAAGTCACTGCTCACTCCAAGAGTTTGATTCTGACTGGCTCAAGGTTTATTCAGCCTTCCATCCTTCTGAGGTCAGTAAAATGAAAACCTAGATTGTTGGGGCAATAAGCTGACTTTGTAAACCACTTAGAGAGGTCTGTAAAGCACTGCAAAGTGATATAGAAGTCTAAGTGCTATTGCTTTAAGAGGTAAAATCCCCATAGGCATAAACATAGCATAAACAAAGAAGGTAAAATACCAGTGTTCCGAAGGACCCAAATGCCATTGTGGATCAAGCATCATAAAATTGTAGAGTTGAAAGAGACCTAATAAATCATCAAACCCAACTCCCTATACACCGCAGAATTCACTATGCCATTGCTGCAAGATGACTGTCCATTATCTTTAGATATGTATTTGGATAATGAGAGAAAAAGAAAATACTAAAAGGTTCCTAATCTCTTCACATTTTTATCTTTCACACATCCATTTAAGCATCTTGGTGGAACCTTGCTTTCCGAAGTTTCTGGTAATTATTTTAATATTCTTTTAGAACTTTCAGAACCTATAAAAAGTCAGACTTACTTGTTTCTGAGGCCACAATCTTTATCAAAGAAAGGGCGAATGGAAAGATGTTTGCATCTGTGTGTATATATGTCATCTTGCTTTGGACAAAGAATTGACATTCTGGATAAGGACTCATTATTCAATATGACAGTTGACAAATTTTTCATTTGGCTTGCCAGCCAGGATACACCAAACAGAATAAAGAGAAAAAATACACTGCAGGCCAAATGCAGCAGTAACCTCCTGAAAAATGAACTCAACTTAACTTTAACCATGTTCATAATTATGTAACTCATTTCCAGGTGTAAATAATTTAGTGGGGCTGAAAGGCACGATTCAGGAGTGAGAGACCTGTCCTTTTGCTCCTCCTAATCATAAGATATGAGTCCATTAACCTTTGCAAACAGATATGGAGGGGAGAATCTCCCTCTGGGGCAACCACGCTTGCCCTTCATTTTTATCTGACATTTGTTTTATTTTTAATCTAGGCATTTGTCTAATTAAAGAGATCGATTGGCAGCTTAATTTTCATATCAAATCTTTAACATCAGTGGGACTGCCTTCTGCAAACCAAAGTAAGATTTATTAAGGCAATAAAGCAGGCACTTCATAAAAATTTTAATGCCTAATCTGTGGCATCTTTTACATGGGTGGGAGCCGAAAAGTGGCTAAGGAAATCTCTTAAACAGAAAAAATAATAATAAAGCCCTACAGAATGCTCTAAGACTTTGCCGGCCTTGCAGCTTTATATATGTCTACTTCCCCTTTTCCCTTGAGAATTCAGTAAGATTTCAAATTATGTGCCAGCTTTGCACCTTTTCATGAAAAGAGTGCAGTGGTACAAATTAATTAACTCATTTGCAAAGGCCTCAATGATGACAAAGAAGAAAGCAGATTAGATTCTCTCTCTTGTGCTGCATCATCTGTTTACAGCAATATATTAAATCAAAACACAAAGAACTAAAGCTATATTTTTGTCTGTGCTGCAGAAACAGCAAGAAAGCTTTAATTGACCCCTGAAGAAGCAGACACAAAAGACTTTTACTAGAAATATTGTGCCTTTTACACAGCATTAGATTGTCTCTTCTAAATGTGAGTAAAATATTGTTGTAGATATCTTCATTATACTCTATTCCGAGTCCTTACCTAAGTCCTTAGTAAATAGTATCACAATATCCTGTTGCACCCCATGATTTGCAATCATCCATGTTTATGAAAAAAGATATTTTATTGCCAAAGAAAACTTCTAAATCCAAAGGCTTTGGTGAAATCACACTAATATATTCTGAGCCTCTTCCCTGTGATTAAATAACTTACATTGACTATGACCTCACAACAGAAAAATTTGTTGCAGTTCCCCTTTTGCACTCATATTTTAATCTTTTTAAGCCGTTGACATTCTATAATGTACTTCAGCCACTTTTGTGCTTGTGTGTGTGTTTGATTGGATTAGTTACAAAATGAGAAAAAAAAGATTTTCATTGTTAGTCCCAGAATCCTTAATTAACTAGTGAATATGTTTAAGTTGTATGAACATGACTTCTCATAAAAAAATACAATCTGTATGCTATCATGCCTTTGCATGATTTTCAGGAACACTAGGTAAAATGGAAAGTCTTAATCAGTATTTTCAAAACTTGATAACTTGAAGTGTGGACTTCAATTCCCAGAAATTCCCTACCAACATGATGGTTTGGGAATGCTGGACTTGAAGTTCACACCTCTTAAAGTTGCCAAGTTTGAAAAACACAGGTCTAGAGGAATGCTTTAATTAACAGATATCACAATATATATCCAATGTTTTAGATTTTTTAATCCTACCTTTATTATTTTTATAAATAATTCAAGGTAGCGAACAATCTAGCCACAGGGTTTCCGATGATGGTCCCACAGCCAGATAAATAGAGAGGGTTGCATCAGGAAGGGTATCTAGCATAAAAACATGCTGTTAAGGATAGTCCCCCATTAGGAGAACGAATGCAAAGCAAAGCATTGTGAGAGTGTTGTGCAGAATACACAAACCAGAATACAGAGACACTGATTAGAAAAATAGGTTTTTACTTCCGTGGAAATAGAGGTATGCAAAGTCCATTAATCAATCCGAATTCATACACATTAAAGTCAGTCATCAAACAGTTCAGTTCAGGAATAATCCAATAATCAAAGTCCAGTAACAAATATACATTTCGGTAACAGTTTGCAAGCAGTAGCAAAACCCATAAAAATCCATGCTGGTTAATACACAGCACTTCTAACTCCTCTGCAACAATAACAGTAACCAGTATTGTGGCTCCATCTTATGGCTGCTTGAGGAAGCAGCAGCCAATCACACTTTCAGCATTACTTAAAGTTGCAGTACTTAAAGTAACAATCCTGGTTTATATATGTCAACCCAACTGTTAGATTTTCATTCCTAATATAAGCCAAATTTAAATATGTGAATCATCAATGTTAATTCCATACAGGATTGGTTGAGCCCCAGGTTAACAACGAACACCACCAGTGCTGTTGACGTACAGGAGCTGGGGGAAATTGGACTACTGTTGGTCAAAGAAGGAGAGAAGGCAGAAGGATTCATAGACAGAGAGAGAATAGGGAAGGCAGGAGTAAAGGTCTGAGAATAGGGACTCTTAACATTGGCACAAAGACAGGGAAAGGTAGAGAGCTGACAGACGTGATGGAGAGAAGGAAGCTAGATATACTGTGTGTGCAGGAGACAAGGGTAGCAAAGCACATAGTATTGGATGGGGGTACAAACTGTTTTATTATGGTGTGGATAGGAAGAGAAATGGGTTAGGAATGATCCTGAAGGAGCTCATGAGGATTGTTTTAAAGGTGAAAAGAGTATTAGACAGGATGATCAGTTTGAAGTTGGAAATTGAAGAGGTAATGTTGAATGTAATCAGTGGCTATGCTCCACAAGTAGGGTGTGAGTTAGAAGAGAAGGAGAGATTCTGGAGTGAATTAGATGAGGGGATGAAGAGTATTCCCAGAGGAGAAACTGTGATGATTGGGGCATATTTCAATGGGCACATTGGTGAGGGGAACAAAGGCAATGAGGAGGTGATGGGCAGGTTTGGTGTTAAAGAAAGGAACCTAGAAGGACAGATAGTGGTGGACTTTGCTAAGAGGATGGAAATGGCTGTAGTAAACACCTATTTCCAGAAGAGAAAGGAACATAGAGTTACATATAAGAGAGAAGGTAGGAGTATGCAGTAACTACATTCTATGTAGACGAGCCAATCTGAGAGAGATTACCGATTGCAAAATGGTGGTAGGAGAGAGTGTAGCCATACAGCATCAGATGGTGGTGTGTAGGATGACTCTGATAGTCAGGACAAAGACTCATCCGAGAACCCAAATCTTCCTTTCCTATGTATAGCACGTGGTGTAATATTATTTTTATTGTTTCTTTTTTGTTTATGTTTTGTTTGTTATTATCAATAAAAAAATTAAAAAAAAATTAAAAAAAAAAAAGATAGTCAGGACAAAGAGGAGAGGAAATACTGAGAAGAAGACCAAGTGGTGGAAATTGCAAAAGGAAGAATGTTGTGAGGAATTCAGACAAAAGTTGAGACAGGCTTTGGGTGGTCAGGAAGAACTCCCAGATGACTGGGGGACTACAGCAGAAGTGATCAGGGAGACAGATAGAAAGGTGCTAGGTGTGTCATCTGGAAGGACGATGGAAGATAAGGAAACATGATGGTGGAATGAGGAAGTACAGGACAGCATCCAGAGGCTAGCTAAAAAGAAGGACTGAAGACAGTAGAAGGACTGAAGACAGTAGACAAGATTACAAAAAATTGCAGCTTAGAGTGAAGAGAGATGTGGCAATGGCCAAACAGAATGAATATGGTGAGTTGTATGCCAAGTTAGACACAAGAGAAGGTGAGAAGGGCTTGTACAGATTAGCAAGACAGATATAGATGGGAAGCATATGCAACACATAAGGGTGATTAAAGATGGATGGAAGGTGCTGACAAGTGAGAAGAGTGAGCAGAGAAGATGAAAGGAGTATTTTGAGGAACTGATGAATGAGGGAAATGAGAGGGAAAGAAGAGGGGAAGAGGTGAATATTGTAGTGCAGGAAGTAGCAAAGATTAGAAAAGATGAGGTGAAGAAGGCTCTGAGGATAATGAAGAGTGGAAATGCTGTTGGTCTGGATGACATACCTGTGGAGGTGTGGAAGTGTCTAGGAGAGACCGCAGTGGAGTTTCTATCTAGTTTGTTCAACAGGATTTTAGAGAGTGAGAAGATGCCTGAGAAATGGAGAAGAGTTCTAGTGCCAATCTTTAAGAACAAGGGTGATGTACAGAGTTGTAGCAACTACAGAGGTATAAAGTTGATGAGCCACACATGAAGCTATGGGAAAGAATAGTGGAAGCTAGGCTAAGAAAGGAAGTGGATATCTGTGAATAGCAGTATGGCTTCATACCCAGAAAGAGCACTAGGGTTGTAATTTTTGCCCTGAGAATGTTAATGGAGAAGTATAGAAGTGGTCAGAAGGAGCTACATTGCGTCTTTGTGGATTTAGACAAAGCGTACGACAGAATGCCAAGAGATGAGCTATGGTACTGTATGAGGATGTCAGGAGTGGCAGATAAGTACATCAGAGTAGTCCAGGATATGTATGAGAGGAATATGTCAGTAGTGAGATGTAATGTAATGTAGGTCAGAAAGAGGAGTTCAATGTGGAGGTGGGGCTACATCAAGGATCGGCTAAGTCCTTTCTTGTTTGCTATGGTGATGGACAGGTTGACAGATGAGGTCAGACAGGAATCCCCATGGACAATGATGTTTGTGAATGACACTGTGTAGTGAGAGAAGAGAGCAGAACACCTGGAAAGGTGGAGGTATGCTCTAGAAAGAAGAGGAATGAAAGTCAGTTGTAGTAAGATGTATGTGTGTAAACGAAAGGGAGGAAAGTGGAACAGTGAGGTTACAGGGGAATGAGGTCAAGAAGGTTCAGGAGTTTAAGTGTTTGGGGTCAACAGTTCAGTGCAGTGGGGAGTATGAAAAAAAGGTGAAGAGGTAAGTACTGGTGGGTTGGAATAGGTGGAGAAAGGTGTCAGGAATGTTGTGTGCAAAAGAGTGTCAGCAAGAATCAAAGCGAAGATGTACAAGACAGTAGTGAGACTAGCTATGGTTAGAGACTGTAGCAGTGAGGAAAAGACAAGAGGCAGAGATGGAAGTAGCAGAGATGAGGATGTTGAGGTTCTCTTTAGGGGTGACCAGGATGGACAGGATTAGGAATGAGCACATCAGAGGGACAGCTCAGGTTGGCTGTTTTGGGGACAAGATTAGAGAGGCCAAATTGAGATGGTTTGGACATGTGCAGAGGAGGAAGAGTGGTTACATTGGTAGAAGGATGTTGGAGATGGAGCTGCTAGGCAAGAGGGCAAGAGGAAGGCCAAAAAGGAGATATATGGATGTGCTAAAGGAGGACATGGTTAATTAGGGTGAGAGTAGAGGATGCCAAGGATAGAGTTAGGTGGAAAAAGAAGATTTGCTGTGGAGACCCCTAACAGAACAGCCGAAAGAAGAAGAACTCAAGGCAGCGAATATTCCTAATAGTCCTTCCTAGTAGTCCTTCCAACAACCCTATGAAATGAATTGTGCTGAGAAACAATGACTAGCCCAAAGTCACCAACTGGCTTTCATGCCTAAAATGGGACTAGAACTCTGGGTCTCTTGGTTTCTAGTCTGGGGCCTTCAGCACCAGACCAAACTGTATCTCGTCAAATATTAAAGAGGACACTTCATGAAATTAATATCCTGTCTTCTCCAATGCAAAACATCTCTCTTCAAGGAAAAAACGCCAACAACAAAGTTTCCCTTCTACAATGGTAAGGATTATAATGATACCAATGTCAGGGTTCCATACAACATCAGCAATGCAATCAGAACTCCAACAAGACAAAGTCCAAGGAATAAGATTTTATTGAAGACATTGTTCTGGTACGGTCTGTAGAAATCCCAAATCTAAAGATTCCCGGGCTTTCTCCACCCAAGTAAAACTGAAAGTTCCATCCCACTAATTATCACGTTAATTTCCCTCCAACCATATCAAAAAGTGATCCAACGACCCCTTAAGGCATTTCCCCTCACAGGTGTAAAATGTCCGGAGAAAATTCTCATGAGAACCAGACCTAAAAGAATGAAAACAAGATAACAATTCTGAGTTGCCGTTTCCAACTCCCCCTTCGTCCTCTCAGCGGCCTTGCAGTAGAAAAAGAAAAAAATGTGTCAAATCTAAAAGGCCCTAAATTTTACTGTAGACAATGGCCAATATTCTTCAGCAGAAATCTCCCCCAATAAAATGTCCTTTTAGATTCTGACAACCAAAGTTGCTACAGCTTTATGTTTAGGGCAAAATTTATTCATTCTCATTAGAAAGAGATACTAATTATAACTGCTTATATCCAGTTTCAATCCCTATATTTTTGTAGAATTACTTCAGAAAGAATCTTTCTGAGTTTCTTATAAAAATGGAACATATTCTGTTATAGAATTATAATTTGCCATATAAATGTTAGGAAGGATAGGTCATGGAGCATTACTGTTTGATGATGAATCTTCCATACTTTATGAGTGATGTTTTATTTTTTCTATTTTCCCCCATGTCATTCCATTGATGTCAAAACTCACACAGAAACCAACAGCAGATGAATCAATTCTCCTGCCCTTTCAGTTCAATCATCTTTTATCCCACAGACAGCTATACTTATCTCTTAAAAAACACATTTCTCCACACTTATCTTCATCAACATACCTGCCTTCAGTCAGTGAAAGATTGTAACAAAACTATTAAAAGCTAATGCAGAGTGGTGACAATTCTGCAGCTAAGGTCACAGAAGATGAAAGAATTAATACCAAGATAGCATCAAAGATTTGCTTAGATTTTTTTTTAAATAATGCTTTTCAACCAAGAGCCAAAAGAAAGCAAAAGAGCCAAAAACAGCAAAGCCATGCCATGAAATTGATGGTACTCTTCATAATTTCTTGGTTATATCACCAAATGTGTTAATTGTCAAGGATGAATGAGTTGTTTTTAGAATCCATGGTTTGTTTTATTGGTTTATTTGCTAAACAAATTTATATGGCTGTACAACTCATGCACAGTGACTTAAAAATTCACAACGTAAAACTCATAAAACTCCCTCTCACCACCATTTTCGTTGTAATATTAGAGACAGATTTATCAACAAAAGCCAAGAAAATTCTTAGGAAAAGAAATTGATTGGACTTTGGTCAACAACAAATGAGATTTTCTATGTGTCACTCAATCATTATTACATATTCAAATAAAGCTTCATCTGGGGCAGTCATATCAAAATATCTTTCTATACAGTTGGTCAGCTACCTATCTAGTCTAGACAGAAATGAAGTGATATAGTTGTGTAAAAAACCCCCAGTAATTAATGGTACTTGCTTAGGAAATAGAATACCATAATGCTGACTATTACCTAGTTCTTATTGTACTATTACATAGAAGAAGGAGCCTTGAGGAATGGATTAGATGTGGAAAATTAGAGTCAACCATCCATCAGCATTTCTTCCCAATCTGCCTTTCAGAGTACCTAATTCATTACAGCAGCTTGTCACCGCTTTGGCTACTGGATGTCCTCAAAATGGTATCCAAAGTCACCTGCCTCACTCAAGCAGGGTATTGAACTCATTTGATTAGGAAACTTTTAGGATCCTTTCATAAAGTAAAATGGTTTTATAGAATAATGAGTGCATTTAACTTAAAGCCAATATAAGCAGATTCAATTTTATTCTTATAGTCTTTGTGGTAGTCTAATGTAAAGCAGTTTAAAATGTTTTATATCGTGTACAATTGTAAAATGCAAAGAGAAGAATAGCATTTTTTTCTAATTTTTTAATTTAAAAAATGATAGCTGTTTTTTCTTTTTCTATAAGATGCCAGGTATATAAAAGTACATATAGAATGAAAGGAAGAAAAAAAATATTAGCTTGCCTTCTGAAGTAACACTCTTGCTAATACAAAAGCAGACATAAAACTGTTCAATTAAATGTTTAAAATTCTAGCTTTACTTCTGCCTATTGGTCTTAGCTTTTAAGTGGTTTATGGCATCATACAAAGTAATATATTTTAACTGTGGTCAACAACTGACATGACATATTTACCCCAGGATGAAAAAGATAACAAGAGTCTGGACTTGTATGAATCGCAAATCTTATGACATGATAATAAATTTGAAAAATGAAAGTAGAAACAGATATAAATCAAAAACAAAAGCAAAAAATGAGGCTCTCCCTCCTTCTGAAATAAAGCATGCTTTTCCTTCTTTTTCCCTTTATCCTATTTTGCAATAAAACAAAATGGAGGTGATACCACCAAATGAAATTATAGTCATGGACAATATGTTTTTCGATAGTGATGATCACAACTGTGAGCAATCCTGATATAGCACTGTCTTCCAACTTCGATACTTTTCAGGGCCAAATACATGATGGGGAGAAATGTAAAGCTTCTACTAAATTTTAAATAATGCAAGGTTATTGCAATATACAATAAATCATAGCAGGATACTTCATGCTTACTTTTAACATTTATTATATTTAGCTTAGTCTAAGCTTTGGTATGAGTCCACAGAATAATATTTCTTTCCTATGAACCCTATGAGTCTTTTGACACACGTCTTTCTCTTCTATGGGTCTACATGAGTTGTTTTGCCAGAGAATTGTCTAAATTGTATTTCATTCATTTCATTTAAGAGCTGAAAGCCACCTTACCTCTTTGATCAGCTAAGTGATAGGCAACCATCAGAATAAATTTAAGATGTGTTCTTTGGCCAAAATTTTCATTTGTTTCCTTGGCCCACTTGAAAAATCTTCCATCTATTGGACACTCTCATTTTTTAAAGGGAAAACATACATATTTGCTTAAGAAAGGTAAATAGCTCAGCACCATAGAACAAAACGATAGATAAAATGCCAGTGGAATGTTATTGATATTGGTTGTGATTTTTATGTACAAAAAAACTCTGCTTCTTCCAAATTGTTTAATTGAATATTTTTAAAGGAAAGTTTTAGCTGTTTGAGTTTTATTCTTGCAATGCTTGCAGTAATTCTCTGATAGAGAGACAAAAAGAAAAGTATAAAAAAATAGAACAAAAGACACATAATTAAAACAGAATACTGCCAAGTAGCTAGAATCTGCAAAGATGGGAGTCAGTTAAGGATCAGAATGAACTAAAACTTTTCCAAAATAATTTAAAATGTTTCTTTCAACAGGTAAAAAAACAAGAAAAAAAGTTAAGGAAACTATTGATCCACTAATGGGAGAAGATGGTAAAAAAGCGACCAGTAGCAGAATTGCCAGGGAAAAATCAGAATTGCTTGGTTCATTCTTTCTATCTATCTTTATGCAAAGAAAAAAAATAGTCCAACCTATAAAAAACAGAATTGTAAAAGATAGAATAGGGATAATTCTAGTCAAGTCAAAATAGGCAAAAAGTGGTTTAAAAACCCTTTATGGTGCCAGATTATTTGTAGCAATCCATATCCATACTACATGTAATCCAATCACTTTGATCATGCCAGATGACTCCACTGTTCTTCTCTGTTTTTTGGGAAAGTTGGGTGGGGAAGGATGAAGCCCAAAGTGGGGGGGTGTTCTATGATACTAGTTCTACTACAATTTGACTTTAACATTATCTGCCGTGTGGGAAAAGTTTAAATATAGCTTATCTGGAAGGCTTTTGGAATCTGACATATTTGTATTATTACATTTTGTTTTTATTATATGTTATGTCTACAGTCTGTTTTGATTGTGTGACACGATTGAGAGAGAGACTTTAGTTGAGTGCCTTAAAAGCTGCTAAGAGATTCATGAAAATTATCAAGGTCACACTCCATGTCTCCCAAATAAGATCATCAATAACCATGGCAGTTTTGAAATTCATTTATTTATTTATTAGGTTTTTATCCTGCCTGTATTACTTTATAAGTAACTAAAGTGGCAGGATAAAGCCAGTTAAAATGGATCTAAGCAATCTGAGTTATCCAAGTATTTTATGTCACTATTAGTTCTACATTTTGTCATAAAAAAGACAAATGCTGTCTACCAAGAAATAATTGTCCAAAACAATGGGGACCAAGAAGATTTTTTAAAAAGCGATTCCACAATATTTATTATCAAATCATTGGTATTCTTACTCTTATACAGGCATTGCGCCCTATCAGGTCCAGTGTTATTAATCTCTTCTGCTAAGTCTAAGTAGCCATATGTAGCCTAGACACAGGTAGTGAGGTCTTCAAGTGCCTTTTTTGTTTTGTCAGACTCAACAACTAAAAATGGATCAGACAGTTGCTAGGTGCCTGGTGCACTATTTAGAGTAAATCTGAAGTATCCTAACTACTCCAGTAGCAAAGAACTATTGATAGCAGGTGTGCAGGCAGTAAGATGGATCTAGAAGAGAGAGATATTTATAGTTACCAACATCAGAGATGAGGAAAGTTTTGTTTTGTTTTGTCTTGTCAATTGTGACCTTTATAACATATTGTTCCTATGATTTATAATCATAGAGATGGAGCAAAATCTGAATATAGTATTTCACTGTTTGAAAAGGACCATATTTTTGACACCTCAACAAAACATTTCTTTATTCATTTATCAAATTTGTATCTCTGTCTAAGTGACTCTGAATGGCTAATTAAGTTTTTCCTACTTCTATACAGCTTAATTGCATACCCACTCAATGACCCCAGAGATGCACTGCTTCCTTTGCATATGCTTAAAATTCAGATATTATTCTATTGGATGAAATAAATGTAGCATATGCACATATCATATGTTACACATATGTTTGTATATGTGTTTCCATTTTGATCAGCAAATCTCAATCTTAGGCAGACCTAGAGGTTATCCCGGTGAATATCTTAGCCTCAGTCATCCTTAAATGAATTCCATTACTTGTGGTTGAATCTGAAAGCATACATATTCATGCCAAATATGAAAGAGATCTTGTTATAAAGCTTTAATGTACAATGTGGCAGGGGGTGGGGTATGAAGATGAATTTAGATTATTTTTGCCTCAATGGCTTTTGTTTTTTTAAGCAGATACTTGAAGAATCATAGCAATTGATCCTCTGACAGATGGCAGTTTCCACTGAAGTAAAATACTGAAGGGAAATCCAAGCTGTCTCACCAAATTAAGCTTTAACATGTTTTGTAGATGATGGAAATAGTTCAAACCACAGCTAGGAGGTAGTGTTAATGGGGAGAGGATGTGTTCTTTTTAAAGATTTCAACAAGAAGAGGTTTGCTTTAAAAAAAGATTTAAAATTGAAACATCTGAATTTTGACTTTCTTCACACACAAACTTAGAATTTGTTTTACATGACCCAGTTTTAAAGGAAATGAAAACTTGGATAACTTTATATGAGAGATAATTCTTATGTTGGGAAGAGAGTACCAAAATTGCCCTATTATCTATAACTTAGAAAATAAATCTAATATTATAAGGATTCTGGATGAATTAGTTATATCCCAAAAATCTTGATAATCAGCAAAGATGAACAGCAAAGATGATCCATCCTTTCAGAATGACAATGATAATAGTTTAATAATGATGCCAGACAATGATTTCATTATCAACATCTAAAAGAACCTACTTCCAACCCAGCTTCTTCATCCAGATATCCAAAAGTAGATGCAAGATCCAAAATGTCCTTTGAAAAGGTTGTGAAGGAATTAGGTTCAAAAAAATTACCTATGGAGCAAAAACATAGTAAGTTCAAAATTTAAGAAAAAGGGTAATGTTGTGCATTTCTGTTTTACTTTCTATATTTTCTGCTGAATGATGTACCCAAATGTAAAGTATTTCATATTTTGAGATTTATGCTATTTGAGAACCATGTGGTATCTTTTTTCCATCCAACTCAATCCTCCCCAAGATATATATTGCAATAAAAGATTTTCCTATCATTTTCTACCTTCCCCATTTTGCTAATCTCCATATGGGTTGGAATACCAAGCCCAAAATAGGCCAAAGTCATCTAGTTTTGTGTTTGAAGGTAGGTAGCTGTTTTAAAACCTATTAACAGTCATAATAGCATGATTCGAATACCTTAACATTTGATACTATCACATAAAAGGAACAAAGACTTAATCATTGCTGCCCGAGATAGCAGGCTATGTCTTACAGTTTAATTATGAGTAGATTTCAGTGAACATTAGACACAGTATTTCCACAGTGAGAATACAGTAGTTCAATAATGAAATTAATGGGCACTTTCATACTTACAATCTTCTGTTGGAGATATTAGGAAATAGATTACTCATACTGAAAATGAGTTGGATTAGATTACCTACAAGACAGAGGTGAAATTCAGGCGGTTTACATGGGTTCTATAGAACCGGTTATTAGAAGAAATCTCCTTTTGTTTTTTTTCCCCACTTTGTAGGGTTAATCCTGTAAAGATTAACTTTACAGGGTTAATCCTGTAAATAAGGCAATTGTTTCTAGCCTAAACTTTATTGCCTTGCTCACAGAAACTGCCTCTCCCTTTATTACATTGTAACTTTGGTGAAGTTGCTTGGTGATGTTTAATCCTGTGGCTATGCCCACAGAACCGGTAGTAAAAAAAACCCACCACGGCTACAAGGCCCATTCAGCGTTATGATACTAATGAACCCCATTAGTTATTAAGGTATTTAACTTTTCCTAGGAAATCCTGAGAACTGGACTTAACTGAGACAGCAAAGGGATTTTGAACAGACATTTCTTACCATTTTCATTAATGTACTGGTCTGGTACTACATTCTTTTCTCAAACAGAGACAAATGAAAGAGTTAGGGCTTGCATATCGTTTAAAATCATTGTTTACTTAACTATGGTCTCTACTGAGTGTACCATTATTGATCAAAATTCATACATTATTGCAAGCCAAAATTGAACAAAACTTATTGTGGCTTTGCAGGACTGTGTGACCCTAATTTATTACTTCCTCTTGCCACTATTATCAAACTTGGTAATTTCTAATAATTTGCCAGAGTTACTAGTGAGGTAGTACTTTACAAAATATATTTTCCTAGCAATGTTCCTATGCATTACCATATTCAGTTCTATGGGGGTGAAATGAAAAAGGGAAGGTATATGTTCAGTCTTAACAATTAACAAAACATAAAATTTTACCAGGTTTAAAACAATGCCTTCTACAAATTAAATTACTAAAGACTATATATCCTTATCTTCTTTTGCATTATTACTATTTATAGGATGTTGGATTTGCAAATCAGACAAAGTATTCCCATTTTATGAGTTAAGAGTTCATAGGTGTAGTCTAACTCTTTTTTTAAGATCATTACCACAAATGAAATTTTTTCCATTGGCTTGGAAATGGGTAATAATAGGAAAATAACCCTAAAACTAACCCATATACCAACTAATGCATGTTACTAATAAGTAATCAATAGCAAAAGAGGCATGGGGTTGTAATTCCATGAACGTGATGCTTATTTGATTGAGATTGTCCATTTGACTGAGTATGAATTTGTTTCTTCCCTGTTGTTATTTTTTTGATATAACTGGGATTTATTTACTGCGGACTTTGCATTTCACTTCTAATCATTACATTCCTTACTGCAGGTGCACAAAAGGTTCTTACAGCATAAGGAAGGTAAGATTGCTCATAGGCACTGAAGAGATAAAGATGGAAAAGAATAGTTATTACTTTACAAATGAAAATAATTATTTTATTTTATTTATTACTTTATTTTATTTATTTTATTGGTGGGAATGTCTCATTACAGACACCATGCTGAGCAGACTAGCAGATTTTCAAACATATTTGATGGACATTGCATGAAACACTGTAGAAAAAGTACTAAATTTACAGCAAAGGAATGAAATGGACAATGGTTTTTATTTTTGCTCATTCTTTAAATGAGAGAAAAAAGAATGATTACCATGTCTCATTCTTTTTCAGTGCTATCTTTGATTAAAATACGTTTGCAGGAAGCTCAGTTAGCAAAAGTCTTATTATACAAACATCAGCAAACTATTAACTTGATAAGATCTATCAAAAGTAAGGATAAACTGAACTGAACTCAAATCCCACTTGTTTCATGTCTCATTGTTTCTGCTGAAATGCCTCCAAGATGAAATTTAGTCTCCTAAATTTCTGAGTAAAAGTTATACTGAGAATTCTTTTTAAATTGCATTTCAAGTCATTTTATAGTACAGGCTAGTGTTCAGTTTTGATATAACCCACCACCACATTTTCTCCACATGTAGTAAACTGCAACTGTCACAAATCTCACCTATATAATTATTCTTCAGATATAATTATGGGAATTGTAGTTCCAGTACAACTGGAAATGCACCTAGTGGAGAAAAGCTGGGTTCAGCAATCACAATAAATACAAAATGCAACTATTTCATGCATCTGAATCCTGGAACATTTTGAGAGGCATTTTAGGATGAGAATAGTCTATAAAAGGTCCTGACAGCATCTTCTGGGTAGCCTGCTGCTAAGAAAGAAAGGAGTCCAAGCAGATGTGAAATTCAACCAGTTCTAGCCTATTCGCTAGAACCGGTAGTAAATTTTCTAAGCAATTTGGAGAATTGGTTGTTAGAAGAAATCTCCTTTTTTTCCCCCACTTTGCAGGGTTAATCCACCCAGCCACGCCCACCAAGCCACACCCACAGAACCAGTAGTAAAAAAATTTGAATTCCACCACGGAGTCCAAGGGAAAATGTAAACACATAGTGTACAGTACAACTCTATAAATGAAAAAAATGACACTGCATTCACTGACACTTATTCTGTACAGTGTTATTCTTATTCCAGCTTATTCTCGAAATCAATTGCTTAGGATTTCATCTTGACAACACTGGTTCTACATTTTGATTCTCTCTTTTAAAAATTATATTTTTTTAATATATATTAATACATTCTTGGATTGTGGAGGGTTTTTTGCCCCATGCTTTCTGTAAAAATAAAGATAGTTTAAATGTGTTTTTAATAAATAAGACAGGTATTTCCTCTATATAGGGAACTTCAGGAGTGGCAATTGTAGAGTGAAAGTCAGCTTTCATCCTGGCTGTTCTATCTGAAAATAAAATTGAATATGCTTCTGCATCCTCAAAATATGTGGTATTATTTGCTTACGTATCTCCTCAAATACATATTCATTGATACATATGTATATCAAACTATGACAAAATTTTATGTATCAAATCTCTACATGTAAAATCATGTAAATTACTTTGTCTACTGAATGATACAAAACTACAATTTTGACATTTCTTTTAAATTTACAGCTTAGTTCACATTTAAGCTAAAGTTCTGGTGATTAGTTTCTGGCTCAGTGTGATGGGTGAATTTATCCATTATATAGCAGTTTTAGATCCTGTATTGATGTTCTGTATGAAACCCATCACTGTATGTTATAGTTTCCCTTAAACCAAAGCATGAAAACAAATTTTAAAAAAACCATTCTGAGTGGATATGCAGTTAACATTTCATTAAGCATGAAAAAACCATTAAGTGGATTGCATCATGTCAATAAAGTGGTCCTCTTTATACATGGTTCCATGCATCTGTAGTTGACAAATAGATATACAACCTCATTATACTGTGAAGATGTTTGTATATCCTTGGTTTTGGCTTTGTGTTTTAGTGCTTTGAAGCATGTACAAAATAGCAAAATAGCAATTAGTTTTATGCATATATAATGTACCTTATTTTAAAAGATAGTTTTAGAACATCTGTACAATGTATTTCCTTCTTGGCATGGCATATCTTGCTTGGTCATGAACTGTGTGTGACTTCCTTGTGGCAATTCTTCATCTTCAAAGTGATTTGATTGGCTGATGAACATGGCTGATACTAATTTTTACGCTCCACAGAGATCTTGGTGGAAACACCTCTTGATCATTATAATACTTGTTCCAAAGAACTTGCAGCTTGTTCGGTGATTCTACAGTACTTTGATTGGCATAGTTTTCTTTCTTCTAAAACTCCTATCCACAGTGGTGATTCGTCATCCTATTCCTGCCCATAGGCATTATATAAGGTGGGAAGGTAACAGGCTCAGAAAAAGCAAGAAAAGAAAAGACAGTACTTGTCATCTCTTGCTGGAGTAGGCCCTAACCTTAGTTTCTCAATTTCAATCACGGGAACAGAAAAAGTGAAAGAAAAGGGCAAGACTGCTTGCCATGAAAGCAGATAAAGCAACCAGGATTATGTGAATGTCTCAGGGTTGCCAAGACTTGCTATTTTGTTTACATTGGGATAATAACAATCTAGATCTACCTGGATGCTGAAAAGGAATAATGTAGCAGAACTAGTAGTGCTTCATCTGTGGCAGAGTAAAGTTCTTGAGGAACAGAGATTAGAACACAATATTGCAACATAACTCTGCCCACAGCCTAGAGTTTGAACCTGACAGGCTCACAGTTGACTTAGCCTTCCATCCTTCCAAGGAAGGTCAGCAAAATACCCAGATTATTGGGAATAATATCTTTACATTGTAAATCACCCAAAGAGTGTTATGAAGCACTATGGGGCCTATTACTATTTTTAAAAAATCTCATGAACCAGATCAAACCACAAGTTGAATAATTTGGTAATCCTTTATTTCTTTTCCTCTGATTTTAAATAGAATATAATCAATACAACCAAAATGTTGTATACTACGCATGTGCGGCCAGAGTCCACACACTGGTCTGCCATCTTGAACGGACGACCCGGCAGCTGATTGGCTGTCGGGACATCGATGC
>JAEANM010007798.1:0-17459 GCA_017656035.1 Myanophis thanlyinensis | reverse complement strand
TGTTGTTTTATTGGCTGTGAACCGCCCCGAGTCCTTCGGGAGAGGGGGCGGTATATAAATCGAATAAATAAATAAAACAAATAAATAAACTGTTGTGCAGTATTGATCTAACACAATCATCTTATCTGCTTATCCCAGTTGTGAGCCTGCTATGACCTCCACAGTTCTTTGTAACAAGTAATTTAAAAAAAAAAAATTATAGGTAGGAGCAGTCAGAATATATTTTCCTTCCCGAGTTTGAATCCAGGTTATACTGTCACGATCTCTGATACATGGAAAAATGATTGAAGTGCTTACTATATAGCAATATGGGTTACACAAAATTTGCTTTGCTTAATTTTTCTTATGTTCTGAATAACTGCTAGTCAAGTTTGATTCCAGTTGTCTGTCATTCATCTCTGTATTAGTGTTAGCTCTAAATGCATTGAGTAAATATGTATTATAGTAAATATTATTCACAAAAAAAGCAGTCACTGAACAAGGACAGTCATTTTATAGGATCACAGAGAACTCCTCAAAAGTACATTAATAATCACAGTGAAATATACATTACCACTATAGTAGGAAGAGGATATGGTGGAATCATTGATATACCTAGATTGTTTGTCAATCTTAATCTGGGGTGTGATGACAGCATAGATTGGCTAGGAAGCATTGGACTGGAACTGGCCTGCAAAAGAAAAATTGAAATATAACTGAGATGAAAGAGCTAAACTGTAAAGCATTAAAGGTAAAGGTTTCCCTCGCACATATGTGCTAGTAGTTCCCAACTCTAGGGGGCAGGGCTTATCTCCATTTCTAAGCCGAAGAGCCAGTGCTGTCTGATGACGATGACGATTCCATGGTCATGTGGCCGGCATGACTAAACGCCAAAAGCACATAGAATGCTGTTACCTTCCCACCAAGGTAGTCCCTATTTTTCTACTTGCATTTTTACATGTTTTTGACTGCTAGCTTGGCAGAAGCTGGGGCAAGTAAAGGGAACTCACTCCGTTATACGGCAGTAGGGATTCAAACCTCTGAACTGCTGACCTTTCTGATTGGCAAGCTCAGCGTCTTAGCCACTGAGCCACCGTGTCCCCCTTGCAAAGCATTACCAATTGTAAAAGTAATTGTTGTATAGGTATAAAAGCAATTCAATTTTGAAGAACTAAAAACAGTCTAAACAGAAATATAGGTTTTTTTAAAAAGTTGAAATACCAATACATTATGAAATATAACTGCCTCCATTTTTTTTCTAAAAGGATGCATTAATACTTCCTTTTGGCAATCTTTTTAATTATTGCGTCAACATTGTGGTCTCCAAACCTACAAGGTATATGCCATTTTCTGTTTCTCAAAGCTGAAAAACCTTCGGGATTATTACATAAATTGCACTGTTTATTTGACATAGCTTGACAATTGTACTTTTTTTTTTTTTTTACTTCCTCAGTCTCAACAATTTGGATTGTCATG
Source organism: Myanophis thanlyinensis (assembly GCA_017656035.1). Classification (NCBI taxonomy): domain Eukaryota; kingdom Metazoa; phylum Chordata; class Lepidosauria; order Squamata; family Homalopsidae; genus Myanophis; species Myanophis thanlyinensis. The sequence continues at coordinate 16,004 of JAEANM010007798.1, read as the reverse complement.
GCCAAGTCCTTCAAGAAATATCAGAGGGGGAAAAAATAAAAGTTCAAAGCCATGATCTGTCTGCAGGAAGCTGTAGCAGAACTATAGAGAGGCTACTATAACAGCTCAAAATTCAAAAACTTGAATTTACCAGTCCGTAACATTAGAGTTAAAGAATATAATCTCCCTACTTTATCAAAATATTTAAAAATGATTGATTTCTAAGTAACTTCCTTCAGAATAGCCTTGAGGGCATACTGCCTAATGCTTTGACAATGAACAAATGTATAAAAGGCGCCATCTTAAAATCGAGATGTTCCATCCAATTTATACATGGGAAGTTCGTAACGCTTTGTGATTCTATTTCAAGTATCATTTCCAAAAAATAGTTGGCTGCCGTTTTTTTTCAATCCTCTTTCTCATACATTTAGTCCATACGAAGTGAGGAGGAACGCAAATCTATGAATCCAAGGTATGAGTTAAGGCCTGAGAATGCAATTTATTTTGGAAAGACAGTTAAAAAAATTATTTAGAAACAGAAAAGGATGATGGTATTTGTTTACTAACACAAACTGAAGTTGTAAATAACGTTGGTAATAATTAGGAATCAGGAAAATTATTATTTTCAGGGCATAGAAGAGAACTAATGTAACATTGTATTTGGAATATTTTTTATTCATCAGAAAAATTCTTATGTAGCAGATGATGTAGAAAACGTCATATATATTATTTCATGTTTTCTCTTGTTGTTTCTGTTTGTTTATTATAGCAAGGGTTTACATACACATAAAGTACTTTCAGCATTTTAACTTTCATTTTATTCAATTATATAATCATTGATGATTCATTAACAGGGACAAAGCCTAACCAATATAAACTACGTACTATAAATAAATACATTTAGAAAAAAGTTGGATATTTTAATATGGCAACTAAAATTTAGCATTTATTTTGAATTATTAGCTTTTTTTCTTTTAGCTAGGCTCTATGAAAGCGAATATGATTGTGCTCTGAAAATCAGATCTGAAGATAATCTCCAAAACCTGAAGTGAATTGTCGCCAACAGTTAAATCTCCAAGGCTTATTTGGCCAGCTTTCATAATTTATTACTCAACATATCAAAGCAGGTTTGGACTGGAACCCCCTCTTCCCCTTTGGGCTTATTTCATCTGAATTAAAACTATTAATTGAAAGTATCCCAAAATCTTTTGATCTGCTTCTTTCCTGACCTATGACAACTATTCCAACTAAGTGGTTTAATAAACTTGGGTAGGTTAGGTTTTTTAAAAAGTTTCCTAACAAGGGCATAACACTTCAAAAACAAAAAACAACCCCAACAACTCTATATGGTTTTAGCCATATAGGAATTCAGCAACAATATTCTCTTTCCTTATGTCAGCATATGGATAAAGCCTTTCCCATTGAGAACCAGCTATAGAGCAAGAAATAAAATAAAATGAAAAGACAGGTAAATACAAGGTTTTAAAAAAAACCTGCAAGACAATGAGTTCTGAAGACAGAATTGACAGATGGAGGGACTGTCTGTACTTAGCCTACTGCTGCTCATTGTCTGCTCAGTTACTTCCAGAATTGGAAAGCCTGATTGTAAAAAAAAAATAAGAAAAAAAAATGTAAAACTCATTCAAAGAAGGGGAAGGTGCTGGAAGCAGCAACAGGGATGTATCCTGAAAGAATTAAGCTCTGCTTCTTTAATACTGATGTCCCCTGCACTGATATGATCTATTGTTGAGAACTCTTTTCTTTGCAAGTTAACTTTTAGATGCTAAGCTGTAAACCAGCCATGCCCCCTTTCCAAACCTTATGCTGCTTTAGTATGTCCCAAATGTGCTTTTTCAGGAGGCAACTGGACTTTGTTTTTTTCTTTTGAAGACGTTTCGCTTCTCATCCAAGAAGCTTCTTCAGCTCTGCCAGGGTAGTGGGGAATGGCAGGATTTATATTCCTTGCGGGCAGTTGGTCATTCGCATCCTTATAGAGCAGGGGTGCCAAGCTCAATTTCATTGAGGGCTGCATCAGGGTTGTGTTTGACCTTGGGGGAGAGCAGGGGTGTGTGGACAGGGTGGGCGTGGCCAACTTGACGTCACTTGTGTCAGGGGCACCTGTGGTGGCCCGAGTGCTCTGCCAGCAAAACTGAGCTCTGTTTTCGGCTGTGATTGTGCTTCCTAGAGCCCTCTGCTAGTGAAAACGGAGCTCAGGAGGGCTGCCCGTGGCCTCTCGTGTTTCGTTTTCATTGGCAGAGGCATTGCAGGCTGGTCCTTGATTCCAGGATGGCCCTGCGGACCAGATCTAAGCACCCTCTGGGCCAGATCCAGTCCTTGGGCCTTGAGTTTCACATCCGTTATAGAGGGTCGTTGAAGCACTTGGAGGTTTATCTGTATCCTCAGGGATCACTTGAGTAGTGTTCCTGGTTTCTGTAATCAGATAAACCTCCCAAGTGCTTCAACGACCCTCTAAAAGGATGCAAATGACCAGCTGTCTGAAGGAATACAAATCCTTCCATTCCCCACTATCCTGTCAGAACTGAAGGAGGTTCTTGGATGAGAAGTGAAACATCTTCAAAAGAAACAACAAGAAAGTGCATTTGTCTCCTGATAAAGCACCTTTGGGACAACCATGATCTGGATGACTGGGAATTTCTACAGACGCTTAGGCAAAACATTACTTTTTTAATCTTGGCCCACATGCATTGCCCCCACTGCAGGGAAAGTGGGTTATTTTAAGGATTATTTAAACAATTAAATCATATGAGTGCTAGCAAAAAAGGAAATCCATGCTACTATGATTAGATAAAAGAATGATTAGAAGAAACATATTCTTTCATAGGGTTCAGATAATCCTTGCTTACTGACCACAAGTGGAACAGGCAATTTAGCCATTAAGAAAGCAACTGCTGAAACATCATAATTTTACTTCAGTTCTTCCTTTGCTTCATAGGCCTGCAAAGGTCATAAATGCAAGGAATGATTAGATTTTCATCACCACTGTAACTGCAAGCGGCCGCAGTGCAAGGCAGTCGCTGAACGAGGATTACCTATAACGTTGACAATATTAAAACTAGCTTCCTAAAATACGCAATAACAGTCCCATTGATGCATGAAAAACTGGCAAACCTCTGCTTCATTGAATAGGATTCTTTTGCACGCTCATGCTAAATGAATATATCGACATATTCTTTTAAAGCCTTCTCTTCACAATCCAAATGAAGTGCATTCGATTCATTGGTGCACACTGTAACTTACCCTCTCCTGCCATCAAATACTATTAAGCAGACTAAACTTATCTTAAAAAGTGCTTTGTATAGTGCTACGTGCTAATTGGGGCAGTGGAACTCAAAAATATATCTGGATTTCAAATGTTTGTTAGAGGTGATTTTGGGCTGCACACAATTCCAAGTTAATGAATAGTGGGAATTATTAAATTTTGTTTAGCCATTCCTGGGGCCCAACAGGAGCAAATCCAAACTGCATTAATTAGCCTGCTTCTTTGTTCATGATAAGCTCTAACTCTACCCTAGTGTTTATGGCTGCACCATTCACTTTCATATAAGTATTCTATCAACACAGGAATAGTTTTGGAATGAATATCCCTGATTATCCTTAATTTGCAGTTTACTTAAAGAATTACCCCTGTGAACTTGCAGCAAGAATTTCACACAAGTAAGAAGAAAAATAGCAAAAACCCTCACCTCCCCTGCCTGTTCATGAGCAGTAGAAGTGGTGGCTTGTACGAACTCTGTACCCTTTACCCTCAGAGGTCAGGCTGTTATTAAAGAATGTGCAATAGAGAGAGGTATATAAAGTAAATACATACAGAATGTTCAATAGTGAGATGTAACTTGAGATCAGTGTTTCAATGCTGTCTGTAAAGGTAGACTGACCTCTATTTTCCTATGTTTTAAGTTAACATGCCAGCATATAATAGGACCTATGGAACAATTACTGTGAAGCAATAATTTCTGAAATGCAGGCTGTGGGAAGAAATTGCTAAACACCTTTTCAACAACAAGAAAAGGTTGGCTAAGATAACTAACACCAATCAACTAATTCTTTTCACAACACTTTGCTTGCTTAACATAAAAACCACAGTTCTATCATGGATAGTGTACTACAAGGCCCAAGTGGAATAAAATTACAAGTTCAAAAAGTATTGTGTGTGTATGTGTTTAAAGAGATAGAAAAGCCTACACACTACTGCCAAGTTTAAACAGAGCTGTTTTGCATTTGCTTTATAATCTATGGGAATTATGCAAATACTTCTTTTCGGTGAGCCTAATTTTCATGTTAAAAAAAAAGTGTACGCCACCCAAAAATAAAAGAGAATCCGGGTAAATTCAAGTTCCAACAAGCTAAGAACAATTTTGCTGATTTGTTCCTGATAATAAAGTGCTGTGACCTTTACAATTAGAAGAATAAACATTTTCATACATGGTTGCAAGTCAAATTAGGCTGGGAAAGTCAAGCACTATAATTTGTCCTTTCTGGGAGTTTTGAGCCTTTCTGTGAATAAAGTTAATCCCTCAAATTACAGTTTTGTCACAGTGTGCAACAGGCAATGGTTAGCTCTAAATAAGTCTGCAAACTCTTTTGTTTCACACTGGAGTGGTTTTACATGCAACCTTCCCTCAGGTAGAAAAATAGACCTTTACAATATTATCCAGGCAAACCTGTACTTTGACCCCTATGCACAGACTTATCACTTGCTATTATCTTATATTGCTCATTCCCCACAGTATAATGAAAAAAAGGCCAAGCCAAATGGTTCATGAAAACATTTGAGTGAGAAATATGGTTTGAAAATTTTTCTAATGCACTTTGAACATTTTACACTTATCTCCAGGAGAAAAACTATGTACCATTTCTACCAGAGAAAGCCATCAGAAACCCAGCCAAATTTGCCAGTTTGTTTTCTGAACTTGGGAGTAGTGGTTACTATGAGAGCTTGTTTTCTTCTATATAAATGACATGAAGCATTGTGACTGTAGCCACCACCTTGGACAATTTGTCAAGGCACACCTGGAGAGATTTCTCAAGAGCTCCATTTCCCCCCTTGGTGTAAAGGCAGGAAATGCCTACCATAGTTTCATCCAGCCCTCCCTCATTTTGCATAACGCAAGTTCTCTAGAATATTGTCTTCTTGCAACAATTGACCTCAAATAGGTTTTTTTTTTTGAAGGCTGTGGAAGGAACCAAGTACACCTGCTGCCACCACAGCACCACATTAATGCAATCAGCCAAGTGGTGAATAAGGTTTTTTTTTAAAACCTCTTTACTGTGACTTTATTAATTTTGCACATTACTGTATGTTTTCTGCCTTGGTAATGGACTTGACTGTTAAAATGGGGGGAAAAATTACATGGAAGCTATTTTTTTTCTCTCTCTTGTATTCCCAGCCTCCCTGAAATTGCTGAACTATCACATTCTTAACCATTGAAATGGGCTGGGGATGATGGGAGCCATATTTGAAGGTCTAACGTCTGGCACATCTACATAAAATGAATTCATTTTCAACCCTGAACATTTAGCATCTTCTGCAGAGGTGGCAGTAAATCTATATAACTGTAATCTATTTACATTGTATCAAATAGTTCCACAGGTAATTAATTTACCGGGAGCTAATTCAGGATAATTTTATGTCTTATTCTAAATAGGTTCCAAAGAGTGCAGATTCAAACTTCAAGAAGCATAACTTATAAAGGAAAAAAAACAGCATAATAATGCAACATCTGCAACAAAATTTGATGCTTCAAGTATAATTTATGTAGCAAAACAATGAAAACAAAAAAGAATACTACATCTAGAATATACACAAATGTGTACTGAAGATCCTGACAGATGACGGGACCAGACAGTAGAAGGATGTATATGCAACATAACATAAATGAAAAGCTAACAAGATCCAAGGCAAATAAGGAGGCTTATATAAAACCTGCATTTCCCACAATATCTTTTAATCCCACAGAAAATAAAACAATAGGTATTCTATGTCAGGGTTTGTTTGCATTTTTGATACATAAAGGTGCACCCAAAATTTTCAAATATAAACACTGGGTACCTGGCTCATAACATGGGGCTGCTAATTTTGGTAAACAAGGAACCAAACATTATTAAATATTCTGCTATATTAAGTTAGTAATTAAATTGTAGGACTTGGAAGACTACAAAAGAAATTCAGGTACAAATTATTCAAACGTTGTTGAGGATCAGTGTAGAAGGAACAACTATTTCAAGAGCAATACTTTAGATATTAGTTTTATTTTACTGCTACTTTTGTTTATGATCATTACATTTATGCTATATTCCTTAAAACCAATCTGGCAATAAGTCACTACATTAAGAAAATGCCCTTATTCCTAATGCCACCCAGTGGGACATTTATCTTTAGAAGAGTTTGAGAATTTGAAATCCAACATCCAAGTCTACAAGATCTTTTATGGCAAGCCCACATATATAGCATGATCCTGACAACCTTTATCTTTATCAACTACTCACAATATTCAGAGGCATAACATCATTGTATGGCTGCTACCAGGTATGGGGGGGGGGGGGAATTGTAAAATGGCATGAGGGCTAGGAATGGCTTTTGCCGGGCAGGAAAGACTTGCAATCTACCCTGTTGGTTTCCTCATTGAATTTGTTTGTGAGAAGCCAGCAGGAAAGGCTGCAAATAGTGATCATGGGACCATGGGACAATGCAACCATTGCAATTATGAGCCAGTTGTGTCAAGTGCTCAGGTCACAGTCCTATGACCACAGGAGTCCTGTGACAGTTGTAACTTCAAGGACCGACTGTAAGTACCATTCATTCAGCACCGTTGTTAACTTCAAATAGTCACTGAACTTGTAGTGGAATTTTTAAGTGAACTTTACCATAACAGAATCCAGCTTTTGTTTGACTTTTTGCATCCTCATTGACATTCTTGCAACATTTACAAACTGGTCAGCTGACGATATCATCAGATTCTTCTGGGCAGGAACACTGGCAGAAATGCTGAGCATCTGTGGGCTTATGGGGGACTTGGTTAGCTGTGATCCACTCAATTCCTTTACTGCCTCAACCCCCTGCTTGGCCACTGCAGAGGACAAAGTCAAACCAAAATGTCTGAACAACATTAATCCTGTCATCATAAAAAAAAGTACTGAACCCCGGCTATCATTGGAATTAAGGATGGACGCAGTAAGGCTATAAAGTGGAAAAATATAAAATAGTCATTATCACTTAAATGTCAACAGATTAGGTATCTCTATGGAGGTAGTCAAAGGACCTCAAAAGCTTTTTATTTAAACTTTCTTGCTATGAGTTCAAGTACCACCTCTTATAAGTCGTCCCCCACTTATGACTCCAACTGGAACCAAAATTTCCGACACTAAGTAAGGTGGCTGTTAAGTGAACCAGACTTGATTTTATTACTTTTTTGCCACGGTTGTTGAGTGAATCATTGCAGTTGTTAAGTGAATCACATCATCATTAAACAAATCCAGCTTGCTCCACTGGCTTTGCTTGTTGGAAGCTGGCTGGGAAGATTGCAAATGGCAGTCACGTGCAACTATCAAAAATACATGCAGATTGCCAGGTGCCTGAATTTAGATCACATAATCGTCAGGATGGTACGATGGACATAAGTGCAAGGACAGATCATAACTCACTTTTACCAGTGCTATTGTAACTTTGAACGGTCACTAAATGAATGGTTGTAAGTCAAGGACTACTTGTACCCGTAGCAAGAAAGGCTACTTCAAACTTTCATAATTAAGGTTGGAATTGAATAGACACCCACACAACCACACCCAGATGCATGGACATACCTTTGTAATCATAAATGTACACAAGGATTGGCTGGTTTTGACCAAAGGCACAAAATGCCACCATATGTTCAAGCGGATGGAAAGCAACATCACGAAGGGGGGAAGTGAAAGAGAGGTCAGAATACATAGCTACCTGATCACCTGCAAAAGGAAAAAAAAAAGTATGGGAGCGAGTACTTTATTCACAAATGTTAGATTTTTTACAGTACAACAAGTTTGGGGGAACCCAAGCCAACCGAATCTGAAAATTAAAGGATGCTTTCAAGTTAAGAATTGTAAACAAGTATCTGCAACGCAGGTATAATTTATCATGATCACTTTGGGATATAATGTATAGTGAATAAACACATTGTACCATCTTTTTCGCTCCATAAGATGCACCTGACCATAAGACGCACTCCTGTTTTTGGCCTCCATGCGTACCATTTTGGGCCCGTTTCTTGGGGTGCATGGTGGCCAAAAATGGGTTGGAAACGGGCAAAAAAAGGGGGGGGGGCAAAAATGGGGCGTTCAGAGGCCAAAAACAGGACATGCAGAGGCCAAAAGGGCTGGAGGGTGGGCGGAGCTTCAGCAATATTTGCTCCTTAAGACGCACAGACATTTCCAACCACTTTTGGGAGACAAACAAGTGTGTCTTGTGGAATGAAAAATATGGTAAATATTTGTGAATAATAATTGAATTATTAATGAATAAATTATTATTATTATGGTTCATCACATTGAATTTGGCACTTTTGTCTGCCTGTTGAATAACCTAGTTCTGGTGATCTCACTATTTTGATGCAAAGATGTATATCTTTATTGACATTATATTTTATATAATTTGATATTATATTGATGTATATCAATTTAAAATATAGATAGAAAGTAATTGGGAAGCATCACATACAAAACTCCCAAGAAAAAGGCTTTGAAACTTTTAATTTTCAACCAGAGTTATTTAGTTGTTTAAAGAGTTTAGTTATTTCAACCAGAGTTATTTAGTTAGTTATTTTGAATTATTTAAAAACATGTTACCAGACGTTTTATATTTCTAACTTTTCAAAATAAAGAATGAAGGTACCTGTTTCTAAATTCCAAACATATGCTACACCATCTTCACTTCCAGAAAAGAGGAATGTTCCACATGGTGTTAATGTGCTATGAATTTTTTCTCGATAGTTTGTAGCACCAATGTATTTCTTAGTAGCTAAGCTAAAGAACAGAGAGAGAAAATGTTAATATAGCTACTCTCTTAATTATTGTATGCCTCTTCCGATTTCTGGAATGACCTAACCTTACTTTCACCTAGCCTTCAACTTACAACCATTGGTTTAGCAACTGTTTGAAGTTAGAAAAGGTCAGAAAAAAGAAATAGAATGATTATGAGTCCCTGCAAAATAAGGAGGACATTAAAAGCAGGAGGAAAAACATAACTGATTTCAAGGCTTGATTGGCAGAATATCCAGCAATTTTACTCTCTCTATTGCACTCCTAACTTTTATGGGGAAATTGCATGGTTTATTCTTCTGTTATTTTAAAATAATAAAATCTCTGTATCGCACAACATGGTTTAGTGCTCCAGTTTCAAAATCATCTCAGTAATGTTGACTATAGAGATGTGTCTAATTGGATCTGGAAAGATATTCCTGCCAGAGCTTTTAAATCCTACATATATACCTGGATAAAAGATCCAAGAACACTGGAGTTGTCTAGTAAAATATTAAATGGGTGAGAAAATCTATTCACTATATAGACCATGAAGCGCTATTAATTCTATAAGAACTTTTTCAAATTCCTTTAGATGTGAACTGAAGATGTTTTGTAAATATGGGCTCCATATGCCATAAATCTTGGATCTTTTATTATCTTATAGTCAGTCTTCCCCCTCCCATACATTTTTCTTCCTCAGAAGTGTTTTGTTTTCACTGATTCTGTATCTGAAAAAGCAACCAAAATCTTTAGTTATTTTCATCAACTGACGTATGGAGCTTTGTGTTCATGATTCTTAATACTACTTTATCTGCAAAATATTTCATTTTCTATTCTCCTTGAATTTTGATCTCGATTATCTGTTTATTTTTTGGGAGTCCAAGACTTCTAGAGCAATTACAAATAGCAAAAGGGAGAGTGGACATAGGTGCCTTCTGGCTGTATATGCCACAAATCCTGATAGCAGTTATTAATATTTTAGAAGAAAAATCAGCAGTAATGTATTTCTTATTTCAAATTTCCATGGGAAAAATCTGCCTTTACATTGCTTGAAGCAGCTGTTGGCAGTAAGTAAAAAATTTTCTTTGGAAAATCTGTCTCTCTTATTGTCGTTCAATCTTCCTATGATTCCATGTTCCTGTTTTTCTAATTCTGAATTCCAATCACTCATTATTAGTACTGCAGCTGTGTATCTTTAATGTTGTATTTAGAACCTCTTACATTCAACTCACTTTATAAATCTGTACAAATTCATTGCATCTTATTATTTGGCACCCAAATTTGTCCAAACATTTAGTCAACTTTATGTATCTTTCTTGAAAATATGTAATTAATTTGCTATTCCCTCTTTTCTTCTAAAATATTAATAACTGCTATCAGGATTTGTGGCATATACAGCCAGAAGGCACCTATGTCCACTCTCCCTTTTGTAATCACCTATGTCCACTCTCCCAGATTGTAATCTGATGTTCCTTCTCCTACGTAGGTTGGCTTTTCTCAGTCTTGTTAAGCCCCATTACTATCCTTAGCACTCTCCCAGCCTCCTCTTTCGGCTTCACTGGGAGGGATGATTCTTTTCAGTTCACATCCTTGCCAGCATCATGCTCAAATTCAATGAAGCTACTGGGCCTTCCCATTATGTCATAAGTTTGGGGGGGGGGGGGAAGGACAGCTTAGAATGGCTAATTTAATTGGATACTTTATGCCTTTAAGAGCATTAAGACCAGGATACAGTAAGATATCTAGAAGAAATCAGATGCCAATATTTATAAATGCCTCAAACTGTCCTGTAATATTGTTGTAAATGGTATAAAATGGAAAACTTTGAAATACTTACATTCGAAGATCCATAATTCTTACAGTACTATCCTTGGTGTGGATAAGTAAACGCCTTCCATTTGGATGTACCTCCAAATAATTTATTGCTGTTCCTTTAATGTCACCATCATTTATTTCCTGCCAAAACCACCCCAATACAAAACACAAAATTATTAAGAGCATGTTTACAATGTAATAATTATACAAATAAAAAGCAACAACAATATCTGCCTATTCCAAGTCCTTGGGAAAGACTCAGTAGGTGGATAAAAATGCCTAATACAGCCTAAACACTGATGGTATTACCTAACTGAGTGTTGAAACATCTGCAATAAAATTACCAAGCTCAGAGATTACCAAGGGCCTCAAGTTCAACCTTGAGTTACAAATATTTTCTTCTATTGATATCAGTCTAAATATGTGGCTGACTGTGCAACTCACCATACTATAATACAGTATGTTGCCCGATTCCCAGTGGCTCTATAGAATAGATACTAATATGTATGTACACACACACACACACAAAAATAAAAATAAAAAAGACAACAGAGTATCAGTCTTGTTAGACCAACAAGGAATCCATTGTCTTATCAAAAGCCTTTGAAACATCCATAAGCAAGAGATGAATGAAAAAAATTATCTCCTGCTACAGAGATTGGCATTTAGAGTTACACAAATTCTGATACAGGTACTAGTAGAGCTGTGATTACAATTAGGCATTAATAACCTTTACCTGTCATTATCACCCATTAATTGTTAAGACTGTTGCTAGTGAAGTTTTTAAAAATGCATTCTCATTCCTATCTTAGTATCTGTAAACTGCCTAGAATTCATAAGCTTAGAGGTAATAGATTAAAATTGGATAAATTAGACCCTGGCACAATTTTTGATTGATAGCATTTAAAGGCATGTAAATAAATGGCCATTACTCTTTTGAAGTGGAGAATACCAGACACATAAATTGTGCAAAGAAATACATAAATTGCTTGTAATTTCAGACCAGTCAAGTTACCAACATAGTTATTGTCTAATGAGGAGAGGAAAGGGGACCTGAATAAATTGTTTTGAATTGCTGGATGGAATAAATATTTCAAACACCTTAGCAAAATGAATGAAAAAAAGCAAGCAGTCAAGTACTTAAGTATCAGTGATTACAAATGGATTTAAGGTTCTATCACTGTCACTGACACATTGTTCTTCTGTTAAGTAGGTACAATTATAATACGGGAGACAGTTTGGCCTAATGGTTAAGATGTTGGGTCAAGATAAATCATGTTGAATATAGTCAGAAATCTAATTCTGAAACTTTAAAATATACATTGCATCTTATCAAATATACATTATGTACACAACATTTTAAAACTCGACTTTTTTCTATATACCTTATCAATGCCCCAGTGTTGAACTGGTGACTGAGAATTTTCTTTAACAAAAGTATTCCAGATAATTATTAACCCTGTGCCATCTCCAGAAAACATATGAAATCCTAGAAAACAAGTTTGTTTGTTTAATATGATAAAAGAATTCTGACATTCAAATTACTCATATAATTATACTGCATAATGGTTTATGCAAAGTGTATCTAAGTCAAGTATCTTTCTTTATCACTACTTTTCCCTTTTGTTAATTTGTTTCAGAAACCATGCCCACCCCCCAACTGTATTTAGATGCAACACAACTGCACTCTAAAATAGAATTATTACCAATAGCAGGGAAGGCATTATTCTTTTGTCAATGGAGCTTAAGGTTACATGAAAATATTTTATTTGCTTAAAATCACAATGCCAGCTCCCATTCACTTTGTAATACACTAAAATTCTTAAGATCTTTTTCACATACAGTACTACCAGATATGTGGGTTTTCTCTTATCAGATCTAACTTGCATAACTTGTGTTGTGCACTTTGGCCAATTCTTTAACTTAGATACCCTATTCTATTGTGTGTGCGTGTGTGTGTGTGTGTATCCATTCCACAGAATGTGTACATTCATTGTTTATCTGATATCTGAATTTGAAGATAGTATATTTACTGTACAAATCCCCAACACAATCTAGGCCTTGTACATTCAGCAGGTTTTTGCAAATGGCATAGACACCTAGTGGATTCAGATGGATATCATAATCTTTTCTCTATGTTTGATCATATTAAAAGAATAGTAATAATATGTAATAAAGTCCAGAGTAATTACAAAGATGAGATAGGTACTATATGCAGCACTTTTAGTGTGAAACATCCGCAACTTACCTTCAGCATTAAAACACAAAGTATTGATAAAACTTTTGTGACCATCAAATTCTTGTAAAAGCTGCCCATGAATTTCCTTTACTTTTGCATTCCAGACTCTAATCACAGTATCATAACATCCAGTGATAACGAGGTACTCAGCTACTGGGTGGAATTTTGCAGCATAGACAAATGAAGGATGTGGGAAAACTTTGGTGGCTGATGTAGCCTGGGCTTCAATTTTCCACATTCTGAACAGAAACAACATTTAGAAAGTTGCTCTCTTTTTTTACTAAATAATTCAATAAACCAGTGGTTCTCAAACTTTTCTTTACCATGGTTCCTCTTTAAATACCTTTTATGGTCACAAACAATGGCCAAAGACCCCCAAAACTTAATTCAAGATTTAAATAAAAAAATTTCTTCAAGTCTTTGTGCCCCCCCTCCTGTGATATCGTGATCCCTCAAGAGTCCATGGGCCACAGATTGAGAACCATGCACTATACCATTTCAGTACCAAACTGTGTGTTAATATATTTTAAAAAATGATCTGTAAAAATTTTGAGGCTACTTCCAAATATATGATCTGGATAACTTCTGGTAATAAAAGAGTTTACTCATTAGCCCCAAATCTCTATAATGATTCATTCTTCAATTAATTATTCTGTAAAATCAAAAATTACCTGATTCCTCACAATGTTTTTGACTTAAAGTTAAACCATTTAACCACATCAGCTTGTTTAGTACCAACTAATGTTTTAAAGCAACAGATCATTTGCATTTTTTTTAAAAAAATCCGGTTCTGTGGGGAAAAAAAGCAAATAGAATAAAGGAATGTACTTTTTATTAATGGGGGCAGAGATATGAAGCAAGAGATTGAATATGAAATATGAAAAAAATCTTACAAGGAATGGTTATTTATTATTTAGTTTGTTCAATCTCTATAGCCACCCACATAACTGTGTAAGAGATGTGAAAAAAAGAACAAAAGCAAGAATCCTGGTCTTTAATCTAAGTTTGTTCTGAGGTCAGCAGCAAAGGGTAGCTTTGAAATTTCTGTATCTATTCTTTTGACAAAGTGTGCTTTGAGTTCTGTTCAAGGCAGGGCTTTATAAAATCTGTTGGAAAAGAATTTACATTTGAAACATTCTGCATATCGTGATTATTCATTTACTTGGTATAAATGTAACTGTCCCCATTTTGTCTATCTGGGAGAGTGACTTTTGCAAGCATATATATATATATACATAAGAGGATGGATACATGTACTGTAGTCATACTCAAGTCTGAAGCACATACTATTTACTGAGGACTTGGCTTCACTGGACTTGGCAACCCATGACTGTTGGTATTTTGTTGCTGTTCTAATTTTTTTCCCATCTCCTCTTCTGATGGGTGTATGACTATCTTAAATTTGGGGCAATTTTCATTTCAGGTGTACTGCATACCTTAATTTTACCAGGAGAAAGTTGGTTAGACTGACCTTGCAGTGCCATCTGAGGAAGCAGTAAGAAGATGCTGATTATCCTTTGACCAACAAAGATCATACACAAGGTTCAGATGTCCATAGAATTCCCTTAGGTAGCACCCTGAAGGAATCTCATACACTAATAAGAACACAATAAAATATTTTAAGGTTCTAAAAATATGTAGCATAAAGCAAACACATGAAATAAGTAAACAACATTTGAACTTGAAGAGGATTCTTTACATAAAGCATTATGATTATTAGATAGCATGGTGATGAAAACTTTATTTTTGCTAATATTAAACCAATGAGAGATTAGAGTGGCTAGCACGTTACTTATAGGTGAAACTCGAAAAATTAGAGTATCATGCAAAAGTTCATTTATTTCAGTAATGCATCTTAAAAGGTGAAACTAATATATGAGATAGACTCATTACATGCAAAGCAAGACAGTTCAAGCCATGATTTGACATAATTGAGATGATTATGGTGTACAGTTCATGAAAACCCCAAATCCACAATCTCAGAAAATTAGAATATTACATGCAATCAATAAAACAAGGATTGTACATAGAACTATATCGGACCTCTGAAAAGTATAAGTATGCCTATGTATTCAGTACTTGGTTTGGGCCCCTTTTGCAGCAATTACTGCCTCATTTTGGTGTGGCATGGAAGCTATCAACCTGTAGCACTGCTGAGGTGTTACAGAAGACCAGGATGCTTCAATAGCGGCCTTCAGCTCTTCTGCATTGTTCAGTCTCATGTCTCTCATCTTTCTCTTGGTAATGCCCCATAGATTCTCTATGGGGTTCAGGTCAGGCGAGTTTGCTGGCCAATCAAGCACAGTAATCCCACGATCATTGAACCAGGGTTTGGTGCTTTTGGCAGTGTGGGCGGGTGCCAAGTCCTGCTGGAAAATGAAGTCAGCATCCCCATAAAGCTCATCTGCGGAAGGAAGCATGAAGTGCTTCAAAATCTCCTGGTAGATTGCTGCATTGACCCTGGACTTAATGAAGCACAGTGAACCAACACCAGCAGATGACATGGTTCCCCAAATCAACAGAGATTGTGGAAACTTCACACTGGACTTCAAGCATCTTGCAGTGTGTGCCTCTCCATTTTTCCTCCAGACTCTGGGTCCTTGGTTTCCAAATGGAATGCAAAAGTTGCTCTCATCAGAAAAGAGGACTTTGGACCACTGAGCAACAGACCAGTTCTTTTTTTTCTTTAGCCCAGCTAAGATACTTCTGACATTGTTTGTTGTTTCCTGACAATCCTCTCCAGGCTGCGGTTATCCCTGCTGCTTGTGCATCTTTTTCTTCCACACTTTTCCCTTCCACATAACTTCCTATTAATGTACTTTGATACAGCACTTTGGGAACATCCAACTTCTTTTGCAATTACCTTTTGGAGCTTTCCTTCCTTATGGAGGATGTCAATGATGGTTTTCTGCACAACTGTCAGGTCTGCAGTCTTTCCCATGATTGTGCTTCCTACTGA
>JAEANM010007797.1:0-17459 GCA_017656035.1 Myanophis thanlyinensis | reverse complement strand
GAGCCAGCATGGCTGGCTCAGGAATTCTGGCAGTTGAAGTCCATGAGTCATGAAAGAGCCAAGGTTCCCGACCCCTGGTCTATACCATAAAATAGAAAGATATGTCATGCTGCCACCAGTTGAAGTTTCTTCTCTTCTCTTTCAAGAAGTATCTCTCTGCTTTACTTGTCTTAACTTCCCCAATGGATCTCTGTATCTTGCATGTACCTCCTAGTTAGCAGGATGTACAATGTATTGGTGGGACTATACCCGGGCAAACTGGGTATTTGGTTTTGGTGAAAACATATTACCAAAATGTGCTAAAACGGGCTGTTACTGAATTTACCAAGAGCTGGTAATGCTGCATGAGCCACAGATACCACTAAATTAGTAACTTTATACTTTCCTATATTACTAACAGCAATTATCCATATCCATAGAACAATTTGGTGAATACCAGAACACAAAAGACTGCAACATGAAATGTAGGAAGAGTAAATAGTGAAGAACATTCATTAATTAATGAAATTAAAAGAAGAAAATAGATTATTCTGTGTCCATGAAACTAAGATGGGGGGGAAAATGAATAGATTTAATAAAGGTTGTCTGATTTTGTGGTGTACACCTGATGAATACATGCAGAGTACTGAAAGTTTAGGTTTAACCATGAATGAAAGGATAAATGTGTGTCAGAAGGTATGATGTATGTTATGCTCTGATAATAAAGTACCAGACATGAGTTTGGTGAAAAACTGCAATATTCTGAACAAATGCAATTCAGGAATAAAAAAAAATACTCTGCAAGATAAAATGAATGGGTGCAAGAGAACAAAATTAAAGATAAGAAAAATTGTTTCGGCCATTCAGAGACCAAAGAGTGATTGAGAATTGTGATGTTTTTGGTGAAAGGTTTCAGAAAAAACATCGGCTTGTTTCAAATATGTGACGGAATATAAATTTATTTATAAAGCCGCATGGCAAAGGAATGCATGTAAATCTAAAACTATTATTGATGAAAGAGAAAAATAGTAAAGGACGTAAGGATCAGTGACTCTGAACATGGGACCAGATATTTATTTGATAGTATCAGCAATGGTCTTGGGAAAAATAGAAAAAAAAATGACATGAAAAGAACAACAATAAAATGGGTGGATTAATCTCCTAACACTAGATAGTGGATGTAAGGAAAGAAGATGCGGATACTCCTTTGAGTGGCATTGTGTGGGGTGTGTGTGTGTGAAAGACAGGGACAATGCTTGAAGGAATGAGATTTACATGGGAAAGAGGTACAGAGGTATAAACCAAGGAGTATTAAATTATGGATTTGATATACATATTGGGTGACATTTTGAGTTATTTCGTGTTTGAGGGATGCATCATGCCTAATGACTGAAAGAATAGCATTATGCTTATACAAAGGGAAAAGCAGCAAAAGTGAATGAAATAATTACAGAGGGTGTAATTATTAAGAGTACCTGGATCAAAAACTAACTAACTATAAGATAAATCTGAGAAGGACGATGAAACTTTCTGCTGGGCAGGGGGCGTGCAGATCAATTTTTTGCTTCCCAAGAGGTGACTGAAAAAATGTACTTATGTGAGAAAAGAAGTTGATCAAGGACTATGACATTGATTTACTTGTTTAATGTGTGTGTTTTAATGTGTCCATGTGTGTGTTCATTAATGACCTTTACTGACAGAATGACAAGCCTTTATTGTTTGCTAATAGATAAAAAGTGAGATATGAGAGTTTTGGATGAAATGTTAGATAAGGTCAAAAGTTAAACTGTACTTATAGATGAAGATGACATCATTTAATGTATTTTTCGATATAATTCTTTCCTTCCTCCCATTTTTTCTCTTTTCAACGTTTTCATTTTTTCTTAGTTTATATTAGTTTTTATCTTTGTATTTTAAGCTTCAATAAACATTATAAAAAAGAAAGGAAGATGATCATACATTTGTTGATTTAGGGAAAGTCTACATAAAATATTGACTTGAATTAATGAAAGTGTGTGGTGCTTAATGGAACTGCATCTACATGGAATAGGATGTCTCAAGGGGTCAATGCTCTCCAACATCTTCATAAATGATCTAGATGAGGGGATAGAATGGAAACTCATCAAATTTTTATCTTGACAGACTTGAGCACTGAATCCTATTCAACCAGATGCAGTTTGGTGATAAGAAAAGCAAGGTTCTGCATCCAAATACAGGTGTAGAATTGGCAGCACTTGGCTCAACAATAGTAACTGTGAGACGGATCTCGGTGTCATAGTGGACCACCACTCAAGTATAAGCCAGTGCTTATGCCCGGTCACACTTGTTCTGATCTGGTGCTGGTTACAATGATACAAAAAAGATGCAAAACCCTAGAAAATGTGCAGAGAAGAGAAACAAAGATGATATAGAGCAGGGGTGTCAAACTCAATTTCATTGAGGACCACAACAGGGTTGTGTTTAACCTCAGGGGGCTGGGTGGGCATGGCCAGCTTGATATCACTCATCAAGGCTCCATTTCTGGCCACGACGGCCTCCTGCAGCCTTCTGCCGGTGAAAATGGAGCCCCGGAGGTTTGAATGTGACCCCCCCCCCCCCGAGCTCCATTTTCACTAGCAGAGGCAGTGCAGGTTGGTCCTTTGCTATTTCCAGGGCAGTTCTGTGGGCCAGATCTAATCACCCTGCAGACCGGCTCCGGCTCCCAGGCCTTGAGTTTGACACCCCTGGTCTAGAGGCTAAACTGTAAGATGAACATTAAGGGCATATCTAGCCTATCAAAGAGAAGGATTAGAGTGACATCACAGCTGTCTTCCAGTACTTGAGGGGCTCTCACCAGGGGGGGGGGGTGTTACTTATTTTCCGAAGCACCTGAAGGCAGGACAACAACAAGTGGAAGCTCATTAAAGAGATTCAACCTAGATACAACCTAGAACAAGAGATAAATTTCTTGATAGTGAGAACAATTAATCCATTGCATCCTGGAGTTGTGGATACTCCATCACTGGAGGTTTTCAAGAACAAACTGGATGCCATTTACCCAGGATGGTATAAGGTCTTCTGCCGGTGCGGGAGGTTAGGCTAGAAGACATCCAAGGTGTTGTGGTACACCAGCTGCTAGCGGAGCTGTCGGCAGTGAGGAGGTTGGGGAGGACCTTGGGCCAGTCCTGAAGTTGGGGGAAGGCTCTGATGGGTGCAGAGATGGGGCCAAGGCCCTCCGATATTTATCAGCTGCCTTTGAAGTCGGAGATCAGTGGGGAAGAAGAACAGCTGGAGTTTGTTTCAGATATGCGTATGCACAGAGCTGCCAGGAAAAGGGAACAACTAAGGAGCAGGGATCGACTCAGAAGTAAAGGCACAAGTGGATGCTGAATGACCCCTTCCATAGGGAATAAATAGGAGCAAAAGGGGAGTGGTGTTTGTAGAATTAGTTCACTCATTATTGTGAAGATTTGCTTATCTGAGTTTGTGCCTCACAGAGACTCCTTGCCAGGTATTTTGACTGGAAATTCAGCCTGGCAACCATCCAAAGTCCAAGGTTCCAAGGGAACACAAGGTCCCTTTCCAATCCTACGATTCTATATAAATGTAGCGGCCAAGATGTGTTGACCGAGAACACGAATGTATACAGATGATGCCAAATTGTTTACCAAAAATAAGGTAAATAAATTGGTAACTATTAAATTATATGATGCAAACATGGGATACCGATCCGAAAATTAATATTGCAGATCAAGATATTACATTTTTCTCTTTCAGCAGGTTAAAACAGAGCAAACAATTACAAGTTTTAAATAGATGGTAAAAAACTAAATAAAGGTGAAATTCTGTATCTTGCCAATAGGTGCAAATAAGACAATAGAAAAGTAGTGAGTAATGTGTGGTTTGTTGGAAGGAAGGAATGTTAATTGAAAAAAGTACGAAGTCAATAAAAGCATACTTCTGCTCACTTTGCTATTTGAGAGTGAAAGTGGCAACATTAGAAGAAACAAAAAGCTGACCCATAGTGAGTGGAATGAGGACTTCAGGAAGGCAGGTGATGAAACAGGAAGAAGAGAATGAATGGATGCGGAGTACAAAACTCGGTGTGTAAGAGGAGGAAAGAAGTATGGTATGTAGAAGTGGATGGAGAGAAAATGAATGTCGAATGAATTCACAACAAATATATGAAGGAAGGGTAAATTGATGGCGGTCCCATGCTTGTACACACCTTCACGCATGTGCACAAGCACACACACATATTATGCTTATATGACTGCATTTGTTTTAGGCACAGCAATTAAAATTTATATTGCCAACTTCAATAATCACAAAATGTGGAATCGTACATCACTGTCCCTTTTAAGAATGTACCTTCAGCTTTCTTCTGGCATTGAACTTTCTCAAGCATTCCACAGTCTCCTGTCTGTGCATCATAGAAGCTACTGTGGATCGTTGCTGGAAAAAAGCAAAGAGAGAGCTGGGATTTAGATCACTATCTTAGTTTATTTAATTACTAGATTTCTATTCTGCCATTCCACCAAGCGTTCTTATTCACGAACTTATCCGTCAATCTCTCTTCATGTTATTCCGCTGCATGCAACTGGTCCACATTCAGTGTTTTCATCAATGAAGAGAGGCTTGAACTTACGTCGTCCCGTCCCGTCCCCCACCCCCGATCTCAGTCCAACCACTTAAGCACTGACTCTCAGTCTCAATCTCTCCCCCTTTACATGCCCTCCTTGTAGTTCTTTCATTTCAACCTTAATCAGGTTGGTTCCCACTCCCAAGCTTCTAAAGTTATTGTGAGAAGGAAAGCTGTAGACACTTACACAGACCCATGGGTGTTTAAGTGCCTGATCTGCAGTGATGCGCTTTGCTGGGTTTATCGTCAGCATCTGGTTGATTAAATTCTTTGCTTCTGGGGTCACAGTATCCCACTCAGGAGAAGGAAACTAAGAGGAGAGATAACAGAGGGTGTTTTTTTTTTTTACCAGTTTGTGTATTCCTGTAGTTGCTTCTGCTTTTATTCCACACTGAATCACTATGTGAGTAGCCTTTCAGGGGCTTGCATTATGGATCGAAGCAGAAAAAATGTGATACAGTTCCAATATAGATGTGAGCCGTAGACTACAAATTATCTGGAGTATTAGACTGCTGAATTTAGGGTACAGTTAAATTAGAACATTAGTTGGTTCCTGGTATCTCATTCAGTTAACAAGAATAGAAAATGGTTCTTTAAAAGAATGTTCAGCCACTAAAAGATTTTAATACTTCAGAAATTACTGAACTACTATTATTCAGGCAAAATAAAACCCTCTATAATTTTCATGAATGAGCAATTTCTGACACTATCCCTCTTCCTTATCTCCTATGCCCAACGATGTATTCTGCATCATGATGCATCAAAACCAGATAATCAACTGCAGAGAATAACATATAAAGAATTATCTTACATCATAGGCCCCTGCCTTGATCTGCTGATACAGTTTATGCTGATCTTCATCCCAAAATGGAGGATATCCAACAAGTAATATATACAGAATCACTCCTAGAAGACAATTAAAAAATTACAGTTACCCTAAAAGGTAAATGCACCCGTAAGTCAATCCATGGGGGCCTTCACCTTTTATGCTGTTGCCCATTGTCACAAGGTAATCTATCTTCTATGTTCAAAACTCATTCCAATTTCTGCGGAGGAACATACATTTCCCTCTCTGTCATACCATCATCTCTCAAGTTACCATAAATATTTGTGCCTGGAAAAATCTGAGAATGCTAGCAGCATCTTTAGTCATCATGTACTGTATGTTAATACATACATTTGAGGTCTTCCATATGTCTGAATTCCAAGACCTGACACAGACAATATCATTGCTCTCAACAGTGGCAGAATCTTTCATAAGCCAGTGACGTTTCGGCAAGGTCCCACTCGCCAGCCTCAGGCTGGTGTTTTCTGCTTCGTGCTAGTGCGAGCAAAGCATGATCAGAGTTGCCATCTCTCTATAAATACTGGTAGTGGGGTTTGGTGTGCTGGGCTGGTTGGCCGTGTTGTTATTTCTTGATTGGTTGATGGAGTTGGTGTTAGCAGATTGGTTGGCTTTTTCGTAAGATCATGTGTGGCTGAGGTATTGGCTGTGTGTCTGTCAGCCTCCTGTGTTGTAACGGCCTGGGTAATGGGTTGTGTGATGACCTTGCAAGTTCTATTGTTGTGATATCCTGGGTCTTACAACACAGGAGGCTGACTGACACACATCCAATACCTCATTAATACCTTGATTTAAGAAAGTTTTAAATGAATTTGGAGACAAGAGAGATTTTGAATGTTGGTTATTTTTGCTGTAAGATTTGAAAAAATTAAATAATATACTTGTGGGAAATGACTGAAACAGAACAAACCCCATATTAGGAACTGAGGCTTAATGAAGATTGCAAAGGGAACTAAAGGATCAGGCAGAAAAGAGTTAAAATGGCTATAACTGTTTCTTATTTTAAATGTTTTTTGAAACATGGACTGATAATAAATAACAAATGTATTAAAAAGGATACAGACTTTAAGGGACAAACTTTTACAAGATAACAAGAAAAATATTTCAAAAACCTTTTAGATGGCATAGATATTAGAGTTTGAAGGCATAGGAGGCAACAAAATTGAGCTCACCAAGATGGAATTACAAAAGACAAATCAAGAAAAGCATCTGGGCGTGGAACAGCTGCAACAAGACATCCTGAACAATGCCTCTTTGTGGGATTTACAGAATAGGCTGGCAAAAGCTTTGAAGAATCATTTTAAATGCTAAAAGGTGATGAAAGATCAAATCCTGCAATACCATAAGAATGATTTAAAGGTCAAAATTATACAGAGCAAAAAGGAGGACTATTTGACCAGGGATAAACTATTTGCTGGATACTTCTGGTAACTCTTAATGGAAAGTTCAGTTTTTGCTGACTAGGTTTGAAAAGATGGTGATTTCTGGAATTTGTATAGATAAAAAGTTAAAATATGGGAAGAAGAAGGTTTTTTTTATTTGTAACTTAAGGGTAAAAAGATAATATATTAGATGATGCTTGGTGTGATGAAGGTTCAAGGCCACTTTTGTTGCCTTTTTCCTTTTCTCTTCTACCTTTTTGTCTTTTTTTCTGCACCTTCTGAACTTTTATTTTTATTCTTTCTTATATTCTGAAACATCTTACTCACTGAGGTAAGATTAACTCTCCTGACCCTTCTGCAAGAGCCTGAAGATCTGACTTTGCCAGTTGGCTTGGTGCCCCCATTTTTTTTGGGGGGGGGGTTATCACGATGGAGGTAATTGGTCAACTAACAGCAGCTCCCAACTCCCCTCCCCCATACATCCTGGTCATTTCCTCTGCATCTTCTTGTTTTAGTTATAATTTGAATTCTATTATGATTTAATTGTGATTTTACACATTTGTATATATATATATTTATGGTTTTATTTTGATGTTGTAAGCCACCCAGAGTCACCTTGCGGCAAACAAATTTAATAAATAAATAAACAAACAGTTTAGTCTATCCTGGTTTTTACTGTTTATTAAAAATCTCAATAAATTATTTTTAAAAATTGATAAGTCCTGCTCCATGCATGCAAATCACCACCCCAGCAATTTGATAAAACAAATTGAATAAAATGAAATGTAAACAAAGGAAGTATAGCAATGTTAGACTTTTCCTGATCTGTTCCTTTAAGATAATGGATGACTATGGACATTTTCAATTGCTTGCTCATTTGTTCCACTCAGCAGACTTCATACAAATTAAGTGTACATACTTTCTAAGTGGAAGTCTGTACCAATTACAGGTTGTAACAAAGCATTAGAAGTGTATTAATAAATCGAAACCAGGTTTATTATTCTAGCAAGCAGAGAACAATGTTCCCATTCATGCAGTAAATGTTCTGATTTTTTACAATGAAGAGAGTATCTCAATGAGAAGTTTAAAAGCACTATTAATCCCAGACATGAATGAACAGACAAATCTGGACCGTTCTCAATCAGTTTGGGGTGAAAATGGACAACAAACTAGTCTTTTTTCACCACAAATAATACAAGTTTTTCTTTCAAATTTCTGATGAGAGTTAAAGTTCTAAATACTCTTAGTGGAACAGCAGATAATTGCAGGCTATATAAAGAAAAAAAGTGTTAAATTGCAAAAGTGCTGCTCCACTAGTTGCTTGGGAATTTTCATGGGCCAATTTTCTGTTAAAAGAAGAAAAACAGATAAAAATGTCTGAAAATTGAGAAGCCTAATTAATAATCTAAATGCTAAAATAAAAGAGAGCTCTGCAAAATACATTGTGATCAAAAGAAAGTTGGATTACTTTGAGAGTTTTGCAGCCAAATGTTGGTTAAAAGAAATAGATGTGTTGAATCTTTACGAGACAGAACATGGTCGTTTCACAATCCCTACATCCAGACTTCTTTTCACTGTAAGATCTGTCAGTCCATGTTCTACATTTCCATCACACAGGACAGACTGGGATCTGTCTATGTCCATCAAGTTTTTGTGTTATATAGCTCTGTTTTCAGGAAACTAATAACTTTCCAAATAATTAGGACGAGCACCCTATGTGGCTAGTAGCACTGAGTCAATCTTGGTTTCTAAAGAGCAGATAGCAGTTGGATTAAGAGCATAGAGCTGCCTTTTCAATTTAATTGAGAAACATTACAATCACAGAGGTCCATAGACTATTCTTAATCTATGCAAATTGTCAGGTACCTTTATGCAGCTTGCTCCCACCTTAAAGCAAATAAATCCCACAACCCAAACAACTGTGATTAAAAGTTAGAGGATCTTACCACATGCCCATATATCCACTGGTTTTCCATAAGGATCTTTCCTTAAGACCTCAGGAGAGAGGTAACCTGGAGTACCTGCAAACCCTGTCAAAATACAATGCAGCACTTCAGAATAAAGCTACTAATTTCATAGATTACTAGAAAATCAGTCTTCTGACATGGAGTGCGGAGACATGTTAGAGCGTACGCCATGAATAATTCATGGAAAAGCTTCCCAGACTAGGCAATCTTGGACTAGTACAGAGTGTCAATCAAATCAATTTCCCTCCCACTCCATGGGGAAGATAATCATACAATGCCATGATTGATTCAGCTTCAATTAATTCATTCCTTTATTGTCAATGCACAACATGTGTGCAGCGAATGTTAATTAATATTTTAATCTCCTTTATTTGCTTTTCATTCATATATTTACAAAACAGAACTGAATAGAACTGAATAGTACTGAACAGAACAGAATAGAATAGAATTCTTTATTGGCAAGTGTGATTGGACACACAAGGAATTTGTCTTTGGTGCATAGGCTCTCAGTGTACATATCACCGAGGCAGTCAGCAGCAGTGCCATTTTGGATTTAAAAAAAGGATTTATAGCCCACTCCAATTAGCCAACTTTGAGCAATATATACCTGCCCCGTACATATTTGATGCAATGCAATGCAAACCAAGCTTTCAGCTTAGTGCAGTGGCCAGGTTTTCATTAATTTTCTGAAGGCCAGGAAGGAGGGATCCGTTCAAAAGTTGGAGGTGTGGCGAAATGAAATGATGACTGAGAAGTCAGGCCTTCATGGCCTTTGAAGCCTCTGGCCAGTCTGATTAGCAGGACATGCAACGATCCAATCCTACTAAATTTTATTAGGCAGGCAGATGTTAATGGGAGAAGGCAGATCTTGAAATATCTAAGAATTTCTAGGTGACAACCAGCACCTTGAATTGCACCCAGAAGTCAACTAACAGCCAATCTAGAATAGTTGTATTACATGGGTTTCACATGGGGCACCCAGAGCTACTATATTCTTGAGCAGGGGTCTCCAACCTTGGCAACTTTAAGACTTCAACTCCCAGAATTCCTCAGCCAGCTTTGCTTTGCTGGCTGAGGAATTCTGGGGGTTGAAGTCCACAAGTCTTAAAGTTGTCAAAGTGGAAGACCCCTGTTCTAGAGCAGTTGTAGCATCTGAATGTTCTTTGAAGGCAGCCCATCACCCAGACACCTCCACAGGCTGCACTTGACAAAATCAACGCCATCTCAATCAAATTTCATCCATGATCTCACCAGACAATCAAGGGCCCCTCGCTCTAAAATCTCCCAATCAACTCCCACCCAGTCCCATTCTCACCAGGAACTATTAGAAAGAATTCAGCCATTCCTTCCCAACCCTTCCCAAAAAAAATCACATTTCCAGTGTCCCCCTCTCTTTCTCCTCAAACTGCACCGGCTTCATTACATCTTGGAGCATCCAACTCACTCTTACAATGCAAAGGTCTCAAGGTGGAGTTCTTGGAGGAGGACACGCTTAGATCTCCCCCATGAAGGAAGTAGGAAGCTGCATGGAAGTGTGCTTCTTATTGACTGAGCCTGTGGCAACCCCAGCAAACATGTCCAGATGCAGCAAAAAAATCTTTAAGCGGTATCCACTGCCAAAGGTCTTGTGCTAGGCCAGACACTGTCCAAAGCAGCAAATAAAGGATCTGCAATATAAGGTGTTCCTTGGCATTTGGAAAATGGCTTCAGCTCTCAGATATGCCAGCCGCAGCAACCACGGGTCACAGGCCCTGCAAGTCTGTCCATATCACTTTTTAATACTGTATTATTGCCTCTATTTCAGGCTTGTCTCAATTAAAAAATATTAATAAATACCAATAAAGAAATTAAAAAAACAACAACTAACAGAATGAAAACTGAGGAATCTCATGTCCCAGAATTTGGCATGTTAAACCAAAGATAAACAAAAGTCCCCGCTACAGAGTGGAATAAAGCAAGGGATGCAATATAAGTAAGTGCAAAAAATGAAGCTTGGGCCGTATCATCCATGCAAAGAGGACCATCCCCATTTTAGAGGAGAATTGGGAGCTGTTCTTTAAGTGACAAGTTGCAACCCTCGTTTTAAATAAAGAAGACATTTAATTTGATGAAGCACAAACACTTCTGAAACACTTACCAAACCACGCTTGCTGTTCTCCTTGTACTTCAATTGCAAGTCCGAAGTCAGCCAGTTTGACAGCAGCACCCTTGCACTTACTGGCAAGGAGCAAGTTCTCAGGCTAAGTAAGAGAACCCAGAGAGACAAGACAAAAGACCAGAAGTGAATATTTCTATCTTAAAACCTTTGCCCTCTTTTTAAAGTTCACAGCATCACAATCAATCCTTCTTTTAAAAATCCAGATTCTTACCTGCATCATTAACAAACTTTAGGTGGTGGTGGCAATGGAAGGGATGGATGGACTAAATTCATTTTGACAATATGCACTGCAGCTTGTCAAACTCTTTCCCACACAAGCATTTCTTGTGCGCCAACGCAAACAGTAGGTGGCGCTAATTCTGCATGGCCTTCAGATTTCCTGTGACATATGCATTATTGGAAGTAATTCTGAAGGCAGCAACAGCACAAGCTGCAGCAAGATGAACTTTGCATAAAGTTCCCAAGCTACATACATACATTCATCTAACTGCACAAAAACTTCCGTTGCATTTGCTGTACAGAAATTCCAATTATGCTCCAAGAAAAAACTAAAATTATTCCAATATTGGAATAATGCATCCTGCTAATTGTGTGGTGGGACAACCAAATTCATCTCCTCAAAGCCTCCCAAGTCTACCTGACCACAGCATTAAGGCCCAGGAAATTATCGTTCATGCATTTCTTATATTTGTACTTTATGCCCAACATAAAACCTTTGTTTTATGCTGTTACACACAAACAATTCTAATGCTGGCTGCTGAACAGGGAGATCAAGTTGAAAAACAACCAACTCCAGTTTTTAAATTCTGCTGATTCCTTGTTAGTTCTGTTGACAGCTTTCATTGATAAGAAGGTGGCAATTTTGCTCTCTCCCCTTTCTTCTCTTCTAAGCTAAGAGTCCCCTCTTTTTGTCCCTAGAACAACCCTCTGCAGATATCAGAGGAATTGGAAGCAGAAATCTAAAAAAACTACTGCCAGAGAGAATTTTACTTCTAAAACATGGAATTTTGTAGCATAAACGCACACTGAGAACAAGCAGATGAACATATCCACAAGGCCTTGCATCCAGCCCCTTATTTGCACCACGCAAACCAGTAGTTCTATAACTAAAAAAGTTAATTAGATCATCTGAGTATAAAAGTATAAAACAGGTGACACTGGATATTTATTGCCATGGTCTTGTGTCTAAAAGTGAATCATAATCCTCATACGCATCTGACTTTTTTGCTTTTATATTTCTGTAAATTTTTAGGCCTCTGCAAAAGGTTCAAATGGATACATTTAGAATGCCTGTGCCTTCATGGATTACTCCACAAACTTTTTCTTCATTGGTCCCTGTTAGCTCTGATCCCATTCATTCATACCAGGGTTTTTGGAACCAATATGCATCACTCTACACTTGTTTACACTGAAAGACCTCTGCCGTTTTAATGCCAATATGTGGAGAGA
Organism: Myanophis thanlyinensis; assembly: GCA_017656035.1. NCBI lineage: Eukaryota > Metazoa > Chordata > Lepidosauria > Squamata > Homalopsidae > Myanophis > Myanophis thanlyinensis. The sequence continues at coordinate 5,059 of JAEANM010007797.1, read as the reverse complement.
TTCCATCACAGCTCCTTATTGTTTTTACCATTCTAAAAAATATCAACTTGGCTATTCCATTAATTATGCCCAATGCTAGATCATATAAAAAGCTCTGCTCCTTGGACAGAAACCTGGGGGATCTCACAGATTTTTTAAAATCTAAATAGATGACTCACCCTTATCCATGTGTCTATTAACACCCTCAAAAACCTCGAATAGGTTTTTTTTTTTAAAGGACCTTCCCTTATTGAAACCATCCTGGATATCTTGAGCAAGGTCTGTCTCTCTAAATTTTTGATAATTTTATCTTTAATAGGAGTTTCCACTCTGGAGTCATTGGTGCTCTCTAAACTTGCTTGTTTTCTTGCAGATATTTCATTACTTGGCTAGGTAACATCTTCAGTGCTAGGAGTGAGGTTTGATTTGTTTGTCTGTTTTTTTGTGGGGTTGTTGTTCTCTCCTTCGTAAATCCTTGATTAGGGTATTGTTTACTACTTCTTTGTCTGCTGATGCTCCTGATGTTAATCCTTGCTTATCTGGGTGTTGATTGCTGGCAAGGAAGTGTTCTGATCTTTCTATTTTCTTTATAGCTTTTTATTGTCTATTTTGAATGAAGTGTAAATGTGATTTATCTCTATGTTCCTGCTCATGGCTGATTTGTCTGAATGCCAAGTTTCCCCAACAGTTTTGGATTTACTGTAGCTTTGTCTACTGTGCTCATAGTTTCCAAGTTGAAACTATGGTTAAGTCTGTCCTCTCCAATTAAGGAGTTTTCGTTGTATCTTCTGACTGTTCATGGATGCATTCCATTACTCTTCTGCTTGTCTGCCACATATAGTGGCAGTTACAGTTCTTACATGGTATGTTTTTCTTCTTGAGCTATTGGGTCTTTTGGTTTAAGTAAGATGTTTTCATTGATGTGTGTGCCATGGTAATGCCATGTTGTTGTAACATTCTATAGGTTGTTTCTGTGATGTTTTTGATGTATGGCCATGTTACCTTTTTCATAGCTTGTGTTGGTTGTATTGCAGTAGGCTGAGTGGTCAAGTATTTTTCCATAAATTTGTGTTTCCATTTTCAAGGAAGATTTGGTACACACAGTTTTTCTTTTTTCTGGTGTCTTGGGTTGCTGCATTGTGTCTGAATAATATTCTTACATGGCTTCTCTTTTGGGAGGTTGGTTGGTTTTGGTAATGGAGAACTTGGTTAGTGTGGGTGGTTTTTCAATAGACTTGTGTTTCTAATTTGCTGTCATCTATCTGCTGATGAGGATATCCAGGAAGGATAGTGTGTTGATTTCCTCTTACCTTATGGATTTTATTCCTTTAAAGATGTGGTTGATTTCATCTGTTTAGTTCAGGGGTGGGCAATTACGGCTCCTTCATGACTTGTGGACTTCAACTCCCAGAATTCCTGAACCAGCATGGTTGGCTCAGGAATTCTGGGAGTTAGTCCACGAGTCATGAAGGAGCCGTAATTGCCCACCTCTGGTCTAGTTGTTCCTTTTTATTATGATAAAGGTGTGGTCTACATAGGAAACCCATACTTTTGGTTGCATGCGTGGAAGTGGTATGTTTTCTAGATGGTGCGTAACATTACAGTTTCTAGGAATCCTGGGAGTGGTGATCCCAATTACCTATATTTGAGTTGGGTGGCTACATAATTTTATTAAATAAAATACTTAAAATAAAAATAATTAGGCCGTGTTGTGCAGTTGCTATGGATTCTGTTGCTAGTTCTGCGTCTATAGATGTAAAAAGTGTTGTAACATTGAATTAAACCATAATCTCATCTTCTTTTATTATTAGGTCTTTGATGCTCTGGTGGCACTATAGTGAGAACTGATAGAATATTAACTTCCCTCTGTCAGTAGTCCAAGTTGTTTTGTAAGTTTTTTTTAACTATGCTGTGTTTTGGGGTCCCTGGTAATGATATAATTGGACAAAGGCATATATTGGGCTTGTGTGTGGGAGATAGGTCTCCTGCTTTTCATCTGCCACTATTCTTTTGTGATTTGACCGCCCTTGGTTAGATTGTTAAGGATACTCTTGATCAGACTGTCTAGTTTTCCTATTGGGTTGGGGTTTATTAGGGTGTAGGTTTCTCTGTCTGCCAGTAATTATTTGTTTTTTTTGTATGTATTGACATCTGTCCATAATAACTTTGTCTCCTGGGAGGATAATAATGCTTTAGTTCTTTAGGTTTTTGCTCTGTCTTCTGGTTTCCACTGTTTCCCTGGGACGAATGTTAAACTAATAGGTCTTTAACTTCCTGGCTCTCCCTGTGAACCCTTCTTAAAAATTGGAATTAAGATGATACCTTCCAGTTTTCGTTTTCAACTACAAGGGCTTAATGTAGAGACTGGCTGCATATTTTAGTTAGAAAGTCCACAATCTCAGGTTTAAACTCCTTATAATAATACTTGGATGGGTGGACGCCATCAGGGCAAAATGATTTGTTGAAATGATTTGATTGTCAGTAAGGCCTAGGTGGATGTGGCAGTTGATAATCGGAACTGAGTCCAGAAAAGATTATCTGAAGCCAGGTAGAATCGATTCAACAAAAGCACAAGGTAAGAACATTTTTAAGAACAGGTGCAGTTATGTCCTGAAGCTCAGAATACAGTGAAGTGCTGTGTTCCTAATAAAGCAGCTCGGTCATCATTGGCATAGAGGTCCCAATAAAACAAAACTAGAAAAAGAAGTCATCCTCCTGCAATTCCAGCTAAGGCAGTATTTACTGAAGGAAGGATCATTCCTGAAAACAGTTCTGGCTGGAATCTATTATACTGTCTGACTAATTTATCACAGGATTAAACAAACAACTTTTATGTAAGCAGTCCTTGCAAGGGGCTGCACCTAGCCAACTCCCTCTGAGTCAGTATTTTAATGCCAGGCAATGAAGGAATTCCAAGGTTGTATGTAAACAATAGAAAAAAAAACTCCAAACCCTGTCCTGGAAGAAGGCAATCTCATAAATTCTCAATCTTTTTTACTACTGTGTAGGATTCACCTCCACCATGTAGGATCATCTCCACCAAAGGGACCCTTTGAATCATGGAATGAAAAGGATTCTGAAGTATCTATAATCCAATCCTTCCTCAACACAGGCATCCATAAATATAGCATACTTGACAAATGGCCATCTAGTTTCTACTGAAATATCTCCAGCTGAAAAAGCTTTACTAGCTCCAAGGCTGGCTGTTTATTGTTGGATAGTTGATTAGGATTTTTTTTTTCTCGATGGCACTATAAATCTGTGGTTTCTTGATCTGTATTCTAGAACAACTCTGAACAAGTGTTCCATCTTCTGAATGACACTTTCAGATACTTGATACCTGAGCTGCTGTGTCTCCTTGCAGACTAAAAATGCCCATGCCTTCAAACCATTTATCTACATCCCTCAGTTATTTTCCTTTGACTACTTACAATCTATCAACAAATTGGAGCCCAAAACTGGGTGCAATGCTCATGGTATGTTGCCCAACACAAAATACAGAAAGGAATTATGACTTATCCTGAACATGGCATTGTATTTCTGCTAAAGCAACTATGATTCCTTTTGATAGTAGCAGCATCAAGTCAATTATTTTGAATGGCAGAGAACTAGAGAGAGTGGTGACCCTTCTGATTTATGGGATTTCCATTCTAATGAAAAACCATGGATAATAAAGGACTAATTAATAATACCAAGCCTCCTCTTTCTCCTATAGTGCATCTGTATGTAATGTATCTGTATTTGTTCCTCTTTCTCTTCATTTGGTTGAGGCAGAAGTTACTAGCATCAGTCCAAATGCAAAATTTCACATGGCTTCCTTGTAAGGAGCTGGCCTTCTTCAAGTATCGTGCCTAACTAGGGATTGAGGGAGACAACCTGCTTGGTTTACATATATAAAGCTTATAAATCCTATGCTAGACCAATCTTAGAGTATTGTTCAACTGTTTGGAATCCCCACCATTTATCTGATATCAGTACAATTGAGCTGGTCTGGAAGTACTTCATGAGAAAAGTCTTGCACTCTTCTATACACAATAGAATTCCCTATGCTACTAGGATTGAAATTCTCAGTTTGGATAACTTAGAACTGCACTGCTTGCAGTCAGACCTAGGTATTGCATATAAAATTATACGCAACAATGTTTTACTTGTAAATGACTTTTGTTTTAATCGCAATAATACGCATGCTAACAACCACTTTAAACTTAATGTAAATCATTCCAAACTCAACTGCAAAAAATATGACTTTTGTAATAAGAGAGTTGTCAAAGTCTGGAATGCTCTACCTGATTTGGTTGTTTCAGCTACATATTCTCATAGTTTCAGTCGCAAATTGACTTCCGTGGACCTTACATCATACCTAAATGGTCAGTAGAGGGGACGTGCAGAAGTGCACTGATGTGCCTATTGTCCCTGTCATTGTATTTTCTTATTTTTATTCTTGTATTTGGGTTTTATTCTTTTCGTTATTGTATGACAAATTCTAATAAATAAATAGTTCATGCTGGCTTCTTGGTGGAAGGGCTTTCCAACTGCTCTCATGCAGGCCACTGCTTTCCAGAAGTAAACTGTAAGCAGTTTGTGGGCAGCATCAGCAATCAGTGACACAATCAAGAAGTCTCTCTACTTGATCACAAAGAGCTGCAAGGACCAGTGTGCACCATATGGCAGAAGCAGGGTGATTTCCTCTCCAAAGAAGGTGGCCAGGTACTGCACGGACACCAACAGGCTCACCTACTGAGGAGGAGGATCAAATACAATGCAAATCAAAATCATGCAGATGACCTCATTTTTAAAGAAATGTATATTACAAATGCACAAAAGCCCTTTTGTCATTTTGTCATACATACAGTAAAAACTGAAAACAGATAAAGGACTTTATGACTATTTTGAAACCTGCTCTATAATGATCAGACATGCCAATGTGAAATTGCTGTTAACAAGGGCCAGTGCTACCTCTATTGATTTATTTTTTTTATTTATTAATTTAATTTATATACCGCCCCCTCTCCCAACGGGACTCGGGGCGGTGTACAGCCATTAAAAACATACAAGGTAATTAAAATCCAATTAAAACAAT
>JAEANM010007796.1:0-17462 GCA_017656035.1 Myanophis thanlyinensis | reverse complement strand
AATAAATAAATAAAAAATAAATAAATAAAGTTTCAGTTGTTCCACTTTGCAACAATAAATGAGAGTTCTAATCCTTGTGGACTCACACATTATATGCTCCATATATTTGCTCTTGGTTAGAGAAGTACTGGAAACTTTATTGTAAAAAGTACTCCTTAAAAAGTATGGTGGCCACTGTCTTTAACTCTGTTGGATCATTTTGGGAGGCCAAGAACATTTACATTCTCCAACCTAGTGACCTCCATAAGAATTGGGCTAAAACTTCTAACATCTGTAGGCAACACAGCCAGACCACTGTAGTACCATTCCCATAACTGTGAGAACCAAAAAAAAATTGCTGTATATAGTCAAATATTTGTAAACATTTCTATACTGCCTATCATTAAAAGAATCTAAAAATGCCTTACAATTAAAAATTGTGGCCTCTTAACCTTTTGTTATTCAGTGGTTGTTCTGAACATTTACCACTTTACTTTCCATTTATATGGAAAATATAGAAAACATGTAGTGTGTGTTTTAAAGTAGGATTAAGTGTTTAAGAAGTTAAAATAAACATTGTAATATATTCAAAAATATCTAGACCTCCTCCTCCAATAAAACCAGTAATATACATGCTCTGGCTTCACCAGTTTTGCATTAAAGTTTGGTCAACTAAGGCCCATACTACTTTCCTAAAAGCTAGCCACAGCCCATAGCCATCAAAAGGTTGTCCACCGTTATAACAAAGGAAAACTTAATTCTGAGTAACTTATCAGCACATCTCAGAGTTTACCGATAACAGAAAAAAAATCAATAAAATGAAATATTCACTATAGGTAGTCCTTAACTTACCACAGTTCACTTAGTGACTGTTTGAAATTACAACAGCACTGAAAAAAGTGACATGACTATTTTTATGACCATTGCAGCATCCCCATGATTACGTGATTTGTATTCGGATGTTTGACATTTACGATGGTTGCTGTGTCCCAGGATCATGTGATTGTCTTTTGCAACCTTCTGACAAGCAAAGTGAATGGGAAAACCAGATTCACTTAACAACCATGTTACTAATTTAACAACTGCAGTGATTCACTTAACAAATGGTCAAAAAAAGGTGTAGAATGGGGCAAAGCTCACTTAACAAATTTATGATTGAGCAATATAAATTTTGGGCTCAATTGTGGTGGCAAGTTGAGGACCACCTGTATTTTATAAGTACAAACGTGGCTTCTACAACATGAAAGGTAGGCTGGTCTTCCTATTTTAATTCTAGAAACTATTCAATCTTTGTTAAAAATATAAATAAAGCACGTGAGGATTTTCTTCCTAAACCATGTGATCCTCAAAAGGCCTGCCCTTATCCATCAGTCTTTCCATTCTCTGCTCAGAAAGCAGCAACAATCCAGTCATTAAACCCACAACAAAATCTTCCTGGATCATGTTTGTCATCTGAAACCATAGAAAGTAGAGATGTATCAAGATGTTCATAAATGCATACATTATATTTCTTTGTTTTTATCTTGGTCCATATACAAGTACACTTGGGTTTTTAATTCAAAGCATTCTTCCTCATTCAATGCTGCGGAATGCTATTCAGCATAGAAATTACTCAGCTGACTAGACTAGCCTTTCTGGAAAACCACAGAAAAATCTGCAGCAATGCTCTCTCATGCATGTTTTTGGGAGGCCTTACATTGTCAAATCCCCTTTTTACTTATTCTACCACCACTCCTCCTCTTAGCTGCATTTACTGTGCCCTGAAGAAATAAGTTATCTTCATTTTTGTTAAACCAAAACATGTTTTATAATGAAATAAGAGGCGCTTGCAAAACAAAAAGTATTATGCAGCTAAGAGGATTTGAAATGCATTCAAAAGAAAATAAAATCAAGTCTCTTTTGTTGGAATATTTTGCCCCACAACTCAAAATCAGATCTGACAAATATCCCATACAGAATAATATAGAAGACACATTATATGTATACTATGGCCTTCTAGCCAACTCTCTGCTCAAGCAGGAAACCTTATACCATTTCAGACAAATGGTTGCCCAATCTCTTCTTAAAAACCTCCAATGCTGGAGCACCCACAAATCCTGGAGGCAAGTAGTTCCACTGATTAATTGTTCTAACTTAGTCAGGAAATTTCTCCTTCATTCTATCATTGATTAATTTCCACCCATTGCTTCTTGTCCTGCCTTCAGGTTCTTTGGAGAATAGCTTGACAGTTCAATCAAAACATTTCTTCCTCTACATAGAAAACTAATATGGTATCCTCAGAATGAAAGTTTATCATACACAGGAAACATTTTACACAACCATTTTATATAACCTTTATTTATATAGGTTATATGTTTGTTTGTTTGTTTGTTTGTATGTATGTATCTATGTATGTATATATTTGCAGAGCTGATATGTTTCTTGAATTGAAAATGACCTAGTTGCTTTTGTACTTTATTTCCATAAGTAGGGTGAACATTATATTCTAAATATTGTTTTAGTAGTACAGAATGTTTTGCAAATCTGAAAATCTATCTCCAGACCTAAATCCATAGCATGCATATGCATTGCACATATAGAGAATCCTAAGGAATATTATATATCAAGCAGGAAGAATAAGTTAGGAAATACCAAGCTGGTTCAACAGAGAAAGGCCCTTGTTTTCCCACATAACATATCAGCAGTAACCTACTTCAAACATGTAAAGTAGGTGGCAGGAGAGCTAGGAACACAAGGGCCCTGGGGAAGCCAGCAGCTTTTATTCTTTTGTATATCCAATCACAATTGTTTCCTCCTCCTTCTTTCCCTCCACCTCCTCTTCCCCTCGTCATATCTCAATGCCAGAAACACACAGCACTTTGTTTTGCAAATGGTTCCAATGAGCATCATATCCATATGAGCAGGGACAGAAAATCAGAATATTTTACACACACACATATACACTCACAGAAGAAAACAGGATTCTAAGCAAGGCAGAGCCAGATTTAAAACACACACACACTCAGGGAGGAAGGCAGAGAGAGAGAGGGCGAGAGGGAGAGAGGGAGGGAGGGAGGATTCTAAGCAAAACAGAGCCTTGGACACAGGAGATGAATGAGAAAGAGCCTTCAGAACAATGTAGACAATGCTAAAAAGCACATCTTCTGCCCTTTTAATTAGTGGGAGGTCAGTGGGAATGTCAAGCTTTGCCATGAGTTCCTCTTTTCAAAGGAGGAAATTAGACTTTTAAATGAAGGTGCTTCAGGTCTTTTTTTCAATAGGATTCATACAGTAAAAAAGAATGGCTTACCACCCCTTTGCACTAAGTACAGCACCAAAATTTACCATTGCCAAAGGAATGTCCCCAGTCTTCCAAAACTGCGCTGCTATAGAAGTCTAGACAGGGAATGGCACCAGGGAGAAGACCAAAAGATTATCTTGTGAAATAAGATATAGCAAATTTTTGCCCTTCAATCAAGGTTCATGGTGGCAGTAACCAACTATTCTCTGCTTTGCTCTTCATTCAAGCATGGCTTGATGAGGATGGGCATCAATGAAAGCCACAGAGTCTGATCTCCATTCTCCCATCTAACCACAAGGTCACTGAGGGTACTTACTTTTATTCCCATATGCCTTCTTTTTGTCAGATGGTTAAAAGAAGCAGCAAACCAAAATTAACAGATATATTTCTTCAAGCTTCATATAAAAATACATCATGGGTCTATTTTGCAAGCCTCAGGGATATTTGTATTTCTTTCAATTACAAAAGACTGTATTCTATTATTATGAAATAAATACAAATCCAGGCTGTATCAATAACACTTTTGTGGGTCTCAGAACAAGAAACATTTATAGTCCAGAAATAACAGGCAAACACAAATGGCTAACTTATTATGAGGTACAAGAATTTTGTGAAAGATACAGAATAAAACCTACAGAAGAATAGGTGGTGGAGGGACACAGTTGCCAATGATCTTCTTATTTATAGTTATTGAAAAGATTTAAAGAAGACTAAAAAATGTGGTTTTGAACATTGCAGGTTCTGAGTTTGAAATGGAATTATGTACAAATGATGAACAGGTAATTGCTAAAGTGTATAAAATTTTATTGAAATATGAAACAGAAGTTGAACATGTAAAAAAATGCAAAGGTAATCCGGTAGTCTACTTTTGACTATAATTGGGATTAGAATTTTTATCACTATTCAATGTAGTTATCAAATGGCTCATTACATGACTGGACTTGATTTTACAACCATTTTTACCATGGTCAATAGGTGAATCGTATGTTTGTTAAGTGACACACACAATTGTTAAGAAATTCAGCTTCCTCAATTGACTTTGTCAAAAGCTAACTGGGAAGGTTGCAAATCATGATTACGTGACCATTCAGACACTACAACTGTCATAAATGTGAGCCAGTTGTCAAGCACACAAATTGCAATCACATGACCATAATAGGGTGATGGTTGTAACTTTGAGGATGAGTCATAAGTCATTTTTTTCCAAGGCTACCATAACTGTTAAATGAATAGTGGTGAATCAACAACTACCAGTATGGATAAAGGGGGCTAAAATTTTTGATTGCAATATACATATAGAACAGGAAAATTTGTGGTTGAAAGAGTTACAATTTACATTGTTATAATCTTAAATAAAATTTTTATAAAATGATGTGCCATTGATATATATCAGCAGGGAAAAGTGTCTAGAATGTACAGTCCATGTTATTTATTGTATTATATTAATGTTATTGTATACTTCCAATTCATTTTGAAAATGTGAACAAGGGAGATTTTATGTTTAGTAGGTATGTAAAAAAGTTAGAAAATGTTGAATTCAAATATATATCTGATTTGGAGGATTTTAAAGATTAATGTATAGTTGAAACCAAAGATCAGTCTTTTGGGATTGATGGACATAGTCATGGAACCTTGTTTTTGCATATGGTAACTACAATATTATTGTATGAACAAAATAGAAAGCTTCAGCAATACTTACAATAGAGGTGAAGATTATGGAGCTTGCTGAGATAGCCAACTGACTTCTTTGATTAGAGAAAAAATAATATCTACATTTATTGCTGATGGAAGCCCCTTATGGACTTTTTGTGGAAAACAGAAAAAAATCCAGACTTATGCGCTTTATGATTAGACAGGATAGATTATAGAAAGGAGATGCATAACTTAGAGAAATAGATAAATTTATAATTATATTTATACCTACTGTAGAAAAAAAATAGAAACTTCTTTTAATCTTTTCTTTTTTTATTTTACTTTTATTGTTTTCCTTTCTTGCACTTTTAGTTTTCTCTTTGATTTTTTTTCTTACTTTGTATCAGTTTGTTTTTAGTTTTTAACTTTTTAAAGCCTTCTATTTAAAAAAAAGTCTTTGTGACAACTGCCCTGCTGCATGCCTTCCACCCACACTAGTGTGGTCTGCTTGTTTCTGAACCGCCATGTGCTTGATCCTCATCTACAGCTTCCCTTCACAGCATGTGTTTCACCCTGCCTATTTCCATGATGACCCAGAATAAAGCACATGGAGAGGTTTTGCAATCCCATAGATCTTACTACAAAAGTTGTCTGGGGAGAAGTGGGAGGAAAAATAATTCAACTTTATGAACATACAAAACATTCCTTTTTCAAGCAAATGTAAGAATTCCCAAGATAACTTTGTGTTACGTTTCTTTAGGTCAGACCTTTACTCCAGGGCAACATCCAGGAGGTAATTGGATAATTAGACCTTAACCTCCCAAATTTCTGTGAAACAGTACTGCCCTTCTGCCTTATACATTTCATTTTCTCACTGCTAATTTCCATGAAAACAAAAGGCCCAGCTCAAAAAAAAAAAATTGCAAAGGATGCCAACCCAGCCAGAAAATCAGCAAGAGAGATGAGGAGGAACAAAACTGCTATTACAATCCATTAAAGAGCATTTGGGAAGCATGGTCAAAATAGAGGGAAATGGAAATGGTTGCATAGAATAGAGAACTATGAACACAGGAGAAGAGCCAGGATGCAGAAAGCCAAGGGATTAGAAGACCTCAGCAGGCCTTGCCAGTTTCAGGGAGGAAAAAAAAAAAGAGGGAGGTGGAGGGGGCTGCTGTGGAGAAGAAGGCCTGCAGCCTCACATCACATTTAAAGTGATAGGCAGAGCAGAAAATGGAGCTGGAAAAACAGACAGCAACATGTTTTAAAGGCCACCCAGAGACAGCTTGCCTGTGCAAAATTATAACTGACCTTATAAGCATTTTCACCCACAAAAAGAAAGATGAAGACAGAAGGCGGCTGGGGAAGAGGGTAAGAAAGGACGACTGTGTTAAATCATGCTTAGGCCATAATACCCTTTATGCTGAATGATTTTTAAACGACCCTTCAGCACAGCTCCTGACGAAAGAAGGCTTCAGAGCGACACTCTTAACCATTTTGTTTTCTCTCACATGCTGGTTCCTGCATGCGGTTTGGGTGGAGCTGTTGTAACTCTGCCTTTTTCAACACACACACAAAAAAAAGCATTGGGCCTCTTTGGGGCCAGGTAACAAAATTCCTGTCAGAATGTATTCTGGCACAAAAGCCATCTTCTGTGCACCCCCCCCCCCCCACTGGCAATGCAGCCAAATAGGGGGAGCATTTGATGAGAGCATGTAAAGCCAATTTGCAGGAAAATAAACTAACTGTTCCTTGCCTCCACAGGCAAAGCAAGCCAGACTAGACCATACTGAGGGCTCAGGCAACCTCTCCTCCTGTCTCCTTTGTCCATTTGCTATATTATTAGAATTCAAGCCTAAAGATGCTCTCAGTATTCTTCCCTTATAAAAACCTATTTGCTTTGGACAAACTCTGTTCATTTTAAATGAACACGAACAGCACCACTTTTTTCATTTATTGCAGATATGGGATACATCAGAATGCAATTCAGGATGTTTCAAAATCTGAAGAGCCAGTCTTTTTCATACTCGGTAGGAAGAACGGAGTATCTGTTCTGCAAGAAAATTACATTCACAGTCCTTTGATATAAACCTTTGCCAAATCACATAAAAAACAGAGGTGATGGGGAACTGCATCTTAAAACAAAAATTTAAAATATGGACTAAGGACTAAGTTAGATAGGATGTCCACATGATTCTTTCATCCTCTCATCTTAAAGCATGTTACAAAAGTCGGTTTATCATAGAGAAATATATATGCAGAATAAGGGATAATTTCAAGATGTTTATTTTATTCTGTTCTAGCTTTTATTTGCTTTTAAGAGGTTTTTTCAAGTTTTGTTATGGCAAGATAGTCATAGAAATCAAATCAATAAGGAAATAATAAATGTATAAATGCTATGAGCTGCTTTATTATATGTCTCAAAATGACTTTTAAATTAAAAATAGAAGAAACCTAATAAAACTTTTTAACGGCAAAAAATAGAAGTAAAATTACAATACAAGATAACAAGCATAAAAGGATTCAAAATGAGTGTTCAACTTCTTTTCCTCTTTGTTGAGGTTTCTGAAGATTTTATTTTTTATTAAGAGGGCAAACCAAGCTATCTGCAAATATTTGGCTCTTTTGCAAATTAAGTTTTCACAACTTCTGGAACCTTGTAGAACTTAAGAAAATATAAAAACAATACAATTTGCTTTTGTATTCTGGTAATAAAAACACCAAATTTGCTGCTCATACAAATACATGAAAAAATGACTGTCTCTGCTCCTTCCAAGCAAGCTAATTCACTGCAATTTTTTTTACTAAGTTCCTCAATTAATCACACATTTATTTATTTTACTCATCACTAATTTTAATGCTCCAAAGCCACTAATAAAGGGAAAAACTAATCCATGGGAACTAGAAATTAGTTCAATGTCTATGGAGATTCTCAGTCATCCAGGTCATGGTTGTCTCAAAGGTGTTTTTCTTCCCCCAAGAGGCAACTGGAGAAACTTCAAAGCAAAACCAGAAAGTCTAATTGCCTCTTCAAAAAAAAAAAGGCATCTTTGGGAAAGAAATTAGTTATACTTGATATGACAATCTTGTTGCACCAACTTAATATATTTAGCTTTAATAAATCTGAAAGGAAGATGTGGTTGCCTAGGTGTATAAATACTTTGGACAGACCCACGTAGGAGATACAATTAGTTTTTATCCAATATATTTTTTAAATACTGGCTTCCTTTTTCAATTTTATATATTCCTCAGAACGCTCATGTGTGGTGTATAGCATGAAACCACTCCAAATCAAACCATAATAAATATGGTTTCTTAGAACCAAATGTCCTAATTTTAATAATTGCTGAAATCTTACATCTTTTGCCTTATCTACTTCAGGACTGAAAAAACTTCTATAATCAAAACTACCTATGGCTGATAAAATTTTTACAAACCTGCCTATTTTAGAAACAAACCCAACATCCTTAATTCATTCTAACAAACCCCCCTATTCAATTGTAAGAGACAGACTTTAATTTTATTATCCTAGACTTCACTTTTTCTAAAACTTTCCCCATTATTCTTAGAATGTCTGCATTTCACTTCATAACATCTCCATATTCCTGTTTAATTCATTTCCTTTACTTCTACTGCAATGAATTGTTTTTTTAAAGCCTAGTGCATGGGCATTAAGCAAGAGAAAGAGATCTCTATGACTACATATATTGACATTAAAAACTGTTAGAGAAGAAAGTTAGACAATGGCTGAGATGAAAAATATTCCACAATATTAGTCAAGGAGGCACATGAAGACTGGTATTCTTTAATGAAGAACATTGGAAAGAAACTAATTCAGAGACAGGAAGAGATGTAGACTACATCCATTACTGATGAATATTACTTGAATATGCCACCAACAACATGGATGGTATTATACACAAAATCTCTGAAAATAGCAAGTTTCTGTTTTATTTCACTTATAGTTTAAAATTTAGCATTACAGGAGAAAAAAATGGAGCGATATGCACTCATCAAAAAGACAAAAAAGTGCTGTATTTACATATACTTGCCTCAATCGATATAAACAAAACATACAAATGGATGACCACTTATCTTGCCAGGAATTTACTGAGCAACTCACATACTTGGAAAACTTACATGCAAATAAAACTATAAAGTTAATATCAGGTAAAAACATCCTCATAACTTTGAATGAGAAATGGTTCAGATATGCTAGATAGGATGTATGTATGTTTGAAAAGATTAATGATAAATCATGTTAGTGTTCAAAATATTCTTCCATGAAAAGTGCTAAGTTGAGCAGGGCTAAGAGAAGCAAAAACTTTTTCCCAACAATAAACTAAACATGTAGTGGTTTTGTTCGTTACCATACACTAAACTCAAAACCAAAAATTCCCCAGCCCAACCAAGGACATAGAGTTCAGCTGATTTCCAGACAATGTCTGTTTATTCAGGGAAATAATATCAGACAATCTGGGATGACTTTTTACTAACTCACTTCATATGCAGCCTAACTATCACCAGTAAGGTCCAAAATAAATATAGCTTACTATTATAAGATGGAAGGTAATGAAGGACAAAAGGTAAGTTTCTAGAAAAAGTTGGGTGTGGACATAACTAAAAATTCCAGAAAACTGACTCATTATCAAAAAGCAAGCTCTGAATTGAACTGTTAGTGGGATTTACCAGTCTCAGTTCATCAGGCATTTGCCAAACCTCTCCTAGTTTTGTGGGAAAAGATATTTTTATTTGATTCAACATTCCTTCCTTTTCTCCCTATCAATAAATAAAAAGAATAGGGAAGTGTAGAAGCCAATCCTATGAGTTTCTCAATAGTTCTGCCAGATCTTTCATTCTTCCTATATAGGTGTACAGAGCCACTAATTGATGTAGTTGGCTTCTCCTCTTCTACTCCCACCCCAATTCACAAAAAGTAGAGGTGGGGGGGGGGGGAATAATATTTCTGTTCTCACTCAGTTTCTACTCAGAATACACACCCTCATCCCAACCACAAGATTAGTTATCCAACTGGAAAATAATAAGAAAGCAATTTTATTAATGACTTATTCACTCCCCCATTTTAGCAGCTAAATGGTGAGTCATTTTGGCAACACTGGAATATATACAAGTTGTCTGTTTTACAGCCACTGCTGTTCACTTATTGTTAAATATTTATCCTACACAATGATGCTTGAAAGAAATCTGTGGACCTGTTTGTGCAGATTTTAAAGCAACTGGATCAAATCAAAAAAGGAAGACAGGGCCCAGCCAGCCTGTCTTTACATGCAGGTGTTGTCACACAGCTGTTCCTCAGTCTGACTTTTGCCACATACTCAAGATCACACCCTTAAACTCAGTATTAATCCAGAGTAAACACCACTCCCTGGTTTCAGCCTCATGATCACCAGTACAGATTACAACTTCATTTCATAGATAAACATGCATGAAGGGAAATGATGACACAGAGGAAAAGTCTATCATAGCCATTTTTAATGTTGCTAAAAGCTAGCTAAATTACTTTAGGTGATCTTATGACTGTAGTCCAATAAATCTTCCTGGCCTCCATGATATTTTTATCTTTTGAACAACTTCCAGGTATAAAAAATCCTCCCCTTCCAAAAACCACTGAAATTTCAACCTATCAGAAACCACTGAGATGTCAGGAATTAAAGAAAGTACAGTCCAAAGTATATGTTGATGGCCAGGTTGGCTGGAATTTAAAGGAATGCAGGCAAAAACAGCTGAAGAATGCAGAATACCAGATTGACTATCCCACCTTTACTGTATTGTCAAGGTACAAAATATTAATTTGAAGCTGTTGATCCTCTTCCAGTTACATTCCCTTGCTCCACCACTAAATGATGGCTTCTTGGAGAAATTGTTTCTTTTGGATGAATGTGAAGAGCCCATCTTATATCTACCTTCATGGCATGCAGTTAGTGTAGGAGAGAGGGTTGGGTTCATATGGTATAGTATTCCTTTCTAAGAATTTGGCCAGAAAGGAGGAAGGGAAGAAGAATGGTGATTTGACAACAAGTCTTACAAAATAAGAGGACTGCATTGTACTAAAGTCTTTACTCCCAACCAGTGGAAACAAAGCTGCTTAAAACCAATTTCAGTTCTGTACTTTCAACCTTTAGGTCCACTGGCTTCTTTGTACATCCCATTTCTGAATAAGAGCAAAAAAGACAGTTGAATCTCTAAAAATGATTCCTAGAGTGAACCAGAGTACTGTAATGTGTATTTTCTTTTGAAAGTAATAAGGGAAATTGCTGAAAATTCTATAGTTTCACTTACTATACCACTGAGAAGTCCATGCTGCATGGAATTTTATATCTGCTAATAAACCTATACCTATCTCTACTAGCATAAAATGATCCACAACTTTAGATTTCCTGCTATTCTGAGATTTGCAGGATAATTGCATTTAAACTGTTTTTTACATGAAAGAAAAGGTATAATACCATTGCTACACCACTACCCCATTTTATACCTTATTGTTTGAGTAACTAGTTAGTTACATTGAAAAACACCTCCCCACCACACACATTCCCATTGCTTTATCCCTCCTCTCCCCTCCCCCAACATCCTGTGCACTAGAGGCCTGTTTCCCTTGACATATTTCTAAGGAGGTCTGAAAAGATAATGTCAGCTTTTGTTTTACTTTTTCATTTTCACATTTAAGATATCAGAATACCAGGATAAATATACAGAGCAACCTGCAGTAAATCTTGTTAGCAGCAATGGAAGAGTGTATTCTGTAGGCCATGCAAAAAAAAAAAAAAAAGCAGCAGCAAAAGGCAAAGAAACAAAATTAAACAACCACTTATTTATTTATAAACGTCATCTTTGGGTGGAATGTATCATTTTATTACTGCAAAAATTTACATTTGAGCAAAAAGGGTCACATTTCTTATTGAAGATAAAATTGTTCTTAGCAAAATTAAGGAGCAAAGCTACTAAAACAATAGTGATCCTGCTGATGAGCAATCAAGAAAAACAAGAAAAAAGTTGTTGCTGCACTTTCAATTACTATTTATCATTTGGTGTCAATGGTTCCTCTTTGGCCTCAGATCAAAACAGGGACAAAGTAAACCATAGGACAGTAAACAAAGAACTGGGGAGGACTAGATAGCTAAGAAACTGGCCTTTACCTGAAGTAGAGTACCGTACTAATTCCTTGATGCTCTTTGATACAGCACCAAGCACTGAACTAGCCAAATAGTTTTTGCTTCTAGGGCAAAAGAAAGCTTAGTAATTTAAGAAAAGTTTTTACTTTGCTTTTATTTTAAAAACATTCAAAGTAATAACCTCCTCTATTCCACTTAAACTGGTTATATGACAACATCCACTACCTCAACTGAAAGCATTACACTATCTGGACAGGCAGCAGGATGGGTTCTAGGCTGCCCACAATAATGTACCCCAGCAAAAGGAAAGGGTGGGGGCTGCTTCAGGACCCCTCCTCAGCAATTCCTATCTACCATCTGAGAAAACTAGTTGACTAATAAGGTTGGCCCTGTCAAATGCACCAGTTGTGTTTCGCAGTCAAGAAGAAAGCTGCATTTAAGTGTGAAGCAATGTTCCTACTTACCCTGATCTCATTGCGTCGGATCTCCACATCACATACTGAGTGCCCTTGGTGTGCACCACTGTAGTAGCAACAGAACTGGCAAACAGCAACCTGTTCAGCTTCGCAATGATACAGTCGGTAAGCATTGTGCTGGGGGCAACTCCAAGCCCTGACGTCATCCGCCTCCACCAGGAGGTGTCCACGTGCTGTAGAGGGCTGCTGCAGGTGTGTCTGAACGTGGGATTGACAGCATGGAGCTTCACACCTCAGACAGATCTTCTGTGCAGGCAAAGGTGGCCCACGGCGGCAGAAGACACAATGTAAGACTGAGGGAGTCTTTTCCAAATTAAGAGAGTTGAATTTCTCCACAATGTTGGTCAATTTTAAGTTCTTTTCAAGGTTGGGCTTCTGGTTGTAGGCCTGATTACACTCAGGACAACGCACTAGCCCCGATTCTTTGGCCCAAGCCTCTCCTATGCATCCCCTACAAAAATTGTGCTTACAAGGAAGTTGGACAGGTTCCACAAAGACATGCAGACAAATAGGACATATAAGCTCCTCTTCAAAACAGTTCTTCCAGTTTTCAGCCATGTCTCACCCAGATCAGAATTTTCCTTTTAATCTCTTTAAACAGTCAGTTTTTGGTCTACTAAAGCAGATGATGACGAGTTTCCACTTTTGCAACAGAAAGGCCACTAAGTTGCTAATGAACCAAAAAATTAAGAATGCAGTTAATGTAGATCTCCTAAAATTTAAAGTAATATATTCCCCAACAAGCCCACTTATATTAAATATAATTAACAATCAGTACTAAAATTGCAGGATAGATATTTCTAAAGTTTGAAGCCACTTTCTTAATTCTTATAAGGTTTTTACTTCTGATTCTGAAAAGCAAAAGTGAAACTTACCGAGAATTGAAAAAACTCCATACAAAATCCAGAAGGAAGTCCAAATGCCATATAAACCTCCTATATTAAATACTCCTAATTACCACTTTTTGACCATTTAATATCTGAAAGAAATTTGTATCCCTCGTGACTAAATTCAAGTCTCCCTTTTCAATTATTTTTCCTCCGTAAGAAATTAGAATTTGAGTCTTTAATTGAATCATTAAAAAGCTGGAGATAAATCCATATGCAAAAGGGAGGAGGAGCAGCTAGTTTTCTAATGCAGCTGAATGGTGCAAAAGGTTTTTTTTTTTCCCTTGGCTTTGGGACAGTGCAATCGCAGTAGGAAGAAAGTCAATCACTCAGATGAAATTCCAGCCTAGAGCCAAAAGGACCCTCCCATTCTTTGCTCTTTTTACAAATAGGAATGAGAAGAAAAATACTTTAAAAATGACTACTCTGAAAAACAGTAATAATCAGAAACAAATTCAGTGGAAAAACAACCTATCCTAATACTCTGTGGAATTCGGTTTTCAAGCTTTGCCTTGATTTTTAATCTTTCGTAAGACTAAGGTGGAAACAATACTCCCAACTCCAAAATCCTCAGCCTTTTGGAGAGCGATGGTTTGCTCTGGCTGGAAGGAAAACAAGTATGCCTTGATCAAATTGAAAAGGAATTTCTCAACTGCTAATGAAAAGCCCAGACTCCGCCTCTTCCCCTTTGCTTCTCTGTTTTCCCTTCTGACATGAAAGCTATTTCTCCTTTTGGAACCAGCCTGCAAGGGGGTGGGAGAAGAGGAAGACAGACAAGAGCTAGAAGGGAACTGCTGAAATGTACAATTCCAAGAGGACCGATTCAGTCCTCAGCCATTTTGAGTTGGTTTTATTTTTAATTGGTGGGATTTAGGGGGAGAGAAATAGAAACAAACGTGCAAAAGACAAGGGAGGGGAGCTGGTGAATGGCACCACCCTGCAAAGTGTGTCCTGATGGGGGAAAGAGAGAGAAAAGCATACAGGGAAAGAGAAGGGGAGAAGCAGAGTTCTAAATTGGGTTTATGTAGCTGCGGCTGCCGTCTTTTAGGGTTTTTTTTTATTATCAGATCAAAGAAACCCCTACACAGTCCTTGCAATCTTCTCCAGCCATCTTGGGTCCCCCTTTTAACTAAAAATGTATTTTTTTTAAAAAAAAATGTATAATCTACACGTCTCTTCAGCACCTCTCTTCTTCAGTTCCCTCCCTCAGTCACAACAGAATGAGCTAGCAGACCAACGGAATCGGACCTGGGTCACATAAAAAAAACGAAAAGAAAAAAACAAAACAAAACCAGGAAAGCCAGCCACGGTTTCAGCCCTAAACAGAAGGGAAATTAAACCGGGGTGGATAGGGGGTGGGGGGGGGGCGCTACTATCGCCACACTATCGCACACCACGGAGGCAAGAAAGAATGGGGGAATTCCGGAAGAGAAAAACAGGGCGATAAATTAAAAAGCAGGTCCATTTATCGATTAAGGTCCAGCACAGAAAGCCTATGTGGATTTTCAAAACCCTTTTCCCCATTCAAGGCAAGAGGAGAGATGAAGCTACGCTAACTAAGAAGCTCTGCCTCCTTCGCCCCCCCCCCCGCGCCGCCGCCGCCGCCGCCTCACAGATACCAATTAAAACCTAACCCACCTTCTCCTCCTCTCCTCCTCCCCCACTTCCCCTCTTAAGATTTGCAATATAAAGCAGGTAAAGGAGGAGGGAGTAGGTGGCCGGACCAACAAAATCAATGCAATGAAGTATGCTGAGCAGATCGAAAGGGTCGCTATCAAGGTGAAGGGGAGCAGGCGCCGGAAAGAGGCAAAGATGATGCCGCCGCCGCCTCTTCCCCTCCGCTTCTCTCGGGAAGGCGAAAGGCGCCTTAAGGGTGAAGGAGAGGAAGAACCGGAGTATGAAGGAACTCAAGGGCGGAAAGATGACTAAAGATCAAGGGCGCATCGCAGGATTTCCAACAACCCCCCCGCCTCTCTCTCTCTCTCCGGCTCGGATTAAAGGAACAGGAGCTCAAATCCGAGCCCAGCTTCTCCTTCACCCGGCGGCAGGGCCCCTTTAACGCGCGATTGTCAATCGATCGATCAATCAATCGACTCCGAGGAATAACAAGCGTGGAGCCTCCAGAAGCGCAAGGACAGACAAAAAAAAAAAGGGGGGAGGGGGAGGGGGAGGGATCGCCGCGCAGTCCGGAGAAAGCCGCTGTCCTAGCTCGGACCCTCGCCTGGATTCAGTCCCTCCTTCCTGCCGGGTTTGCGCCCACCCTAGCCGCAGTCTCAGCGCCAGCCATTCGCTTCCCCGGCTCGGTAGACCTTCGACTGCGACGATGGCTGCTGGCGCTGCTGCTGCTGGCGCTGTTGCTCCTGCCGCCGCCGCGCTGCTCCTCAACCCCTTCTCCAGGGCCTCACGTGACCGCCACAATTTGATACCTTAAACACAACGCGTCCGGCCTCTCTTAAAGGGGCAATGGCGGCTCCGGCTTTTTAGGTCGGCCTTGCGAGGCCTCTCTCTCTCTCTCTCGCCTGACTCTCCCCGCCTTCCCACAGTTACTTACTTGAGCCGAGCGGGGGACCGCTAGGAGGCCCGTTGCCGTGCCCGAGGAGAGCCAGCCATTGCTGAGCTCCCTTCTCTCCGCTTGCCTTTGCTGGCTGTCACGGTATGACTGAGTCATAGTGGGCTGCTCCCGCCAGCCTCAGAGAGGGAGGGGAAGAGCGTAGCTGGAGCCGCCAATTGAATAGGCGCAAGAGGCTTGCTCGCTTTCTTTCTTCCCTCCCGGTGCCGGCAGCAGGGCGTCCCAGCTGGGCTTTATCCGGGGAGGCAAAATTCAGCGGATGGAACAGATAAAGGGAAGAGCTCGCTGAGGTCCCGGAGGCTTTGAGTCTCGGGTTAGCGAGGCCGGGATGGCTTGGCTTGCCAGGCGCGGGCTGTTTTTAAGCCCTGCTGCCCCGTGGCCTTTCCCAGCCTTTGAAAAGGAAAAAAAAAAATAGGCTTGCCAATCCTGTTTAATAAGATTTTTTTTTCCCCTGATCGAAGCGTCGCTCGGTTTTGTGGGTGTCCTTAACTCCTGCCCAAAAAAAGACCAGGTGAACAAAGAAAAACGACACCACCACCCTTTACCTACAACTATGGAAAGTTGCTGCTTGATGCCCCGTCCTGGGAGTCCTACAAAACGGAGAGAGGAGTGTATTTTAAATTCAACGGGCGCTATCCTCTTTTTAGGTTATTCCATCAATTCCAACTTTGAGGTGTTGCCGTCGTTGCGCCGGATCCGATCTAGACATACGACGATATCCTAGAAATCCTGGGATTGGGAAATTCAAAAAATCCCTGGGTTTCTATGATTGGAGTTCACTTGTTATTGTACTGTAGGGGATGCGAAACTGAGGAGTCAAAAGAATGTTCCCTCTAGTAAAGGGACAGTTTGAAAGGAAAAGGTTATCACAGTTCTTTACCTGAGGACATGTTGTTCCCCTTGGAAGCTAACTTGGTTAGTTTCTGTGGTATTTTTTTTTATAAAGGGGGTGAAGATGAGGCAGTGTTTCTCAACCTTGGGGACTTTAAGATGTTTGAACTTCAACTTCCAGAATTCCCCAGCCAGCTTTGCTTTGAATTCTGGGAGTTGAAGTCCAAACATCTTAAAGTCCCCAAGATTGAGAAACACTGAGTAAGGGATGGCTTTCCTTCAGTGCTGAGTCATTATTATTCAATGTCATATTTTTCCAATGCTAACACTTATTTGAGTGGAGAAGCCTAGTGGGTTACAGATGCTTTATTAAATTTAGCAGAATTGTATTTTGCTTGCCAGCTGAAAAACCTCCCTAAGTGGCTGGTAAAGGGCATTAATCAGCACATATCGGCCTATAGGCTTAAAAGGAAGGTACTGTTTACACAACACATTTGAGTCACAATTACCTTTTTAACGATGATCTGTTAAATAGGATGCAATAACCTGGCTTTGCAAAACACTCAGAAATCATCCTTTGGACATCACAGTAATCAAAAAGATACAGTTGTGTTCAAAATTATGCAACCCCCAATGCTGTAAAGGGTTTTAGGGAATTTAGTGTACCTTTGTAATTGT